>JADBJO010000234.1:388160-408160 GCA_016801955.1 Conus betulinus | reverse complement strand
CCTCCCTCCCTCCCTCCCTCCCTCCGCTCTCTCTCTCTCTCTCTCTCTCTCTCTCTCTCTCTCTCTCTTGCTTCCGGATGGCTGGCTAACTACAGACCCAAGTACATGGTTGGCGGGTCGATGGTAATTGAGGAGAAACTGAATATGTAATAATTAGGCGCTCAGATATGTTTCATGCGTTTGGTTTGTTTCAACTGCAGCGGTGCATGAACTATGGGCCAAATTGACTGCGGTAGATTCAGTTCATTGACTGATTAATTGGCTGGCCGGTTGATTGGTTTCTTGTTGGATGGATCGATTTATGGATGGATGGATAGGTGGATATAGCGACTGGTAATGGCGACAATCAAAGGTGATGGTGGTATAGCCCAGCCGACGGCGAGAGGCGATATCAGGGTTGCCATCCCGCCAAACGACAAAAATTCTGACGATACTAATGAAAGTGGAGGGGAAACCTTGAGAATATCAGTCTATTTAAAGTTAATGTATTCGTAGTGTTAGCTTGTCGACTGGCACATTTTGTTTTCCAGTTTTCGTTTTTTCATTGTAGGATCATCTGTATTTTGGGGCGATAGAGTTTCTGACAGCCACCTGGTGACTGTCATCTGGTGCGTGTTGACGTGTTTTACTTAGTACATCTGAAGAAGACAAATTTGTTTTTACATTCACTTGTCCGTTTCGTACTTTGCATCAAATATGCGTTATTTTTCCTTTTTGTTTTGTACGTTTATTTGTATCTTGACTTACATTTTGCCCCTCTCTCTCTCTCTCTCTCTCTCTCTCTCTCTCTCTCTCTCTCTCTCTATATATATATATATATATATATATATATATATATATTAAATACTTACAGAGGTCCTTCGTCTATAACGGGGTACAAGCCATTAACGACAAATTTAGTCCATAAGGGGTTAAAAGCCATTGACGACAAATTTAGTCCATAAGGTGTTAAAAGCCAATGACGACAAATTTCGTCCATAAGGGGTTAAAAGCCATTGACAACAAATTTCGTCCATAAGGGGTTAACAGCCATTGACGACAAAGTTCGTCCATAAGGGGTTAAAAGCCAATGACGACCAATTTCGTCCATAAGGAGTTAAAAGCCATTGACGACAAATTTCGTCCATAAGGGGTTAAAAGCCATTGACCACAAATTTCATCCATAAGGGGTTAAAAAGCCATTGACGACAAAATTTTATTTTGTCAATGGAGGGACGGGGAGGGGGGGGGGGGGGGGGTAAATCCGATGACAACAAATTTTGCCAATGAGGGGGGCACAAGCTATATTGACGACATTTCACCCATAAAGGGGTAAAATCCAATGACGACAAATTTCGCCCAAAAGGGATTAAAATCCAATGACGACAAATTTCGTCCATAAGGGGGAAAAAATCCAATGACGACAAATTTCGTCCATAAGGGGTACAATCCAATGACGACAAATTTCGTCCATAAGGGGTACAATCCAATGACGACAAATTTCGTCCATAAGGGGTACAAGCCAATGACGACAAATTTCGTCCATAAAGGGGGTACAAGCCATTGATCTGCAGTGAGCTCGACTCTTCGCTGTCCTCTCTACCTCTGTCCGGTGAATGTAGACTATGGATATATCACAGAGTGATATACATAGGAGCTACAGACACACAGACACACACGCACACGCACACGCATACACACACACACACACACACACACACACACACACACACACACACACACACACACACACACACCACACACACACACACACACACACACACACACACACACACACACACACACACACACAGCCTGAGAGACTTTCTGAGCCTCTCCAGTGTCATCCCCTCCTCCCCGAGCAGTTACATCCGGTCATTTCTACCTACCCAGGATGGACCGAGCCATTGATTGCCTTGATCTAAAGCGTGACGCCTGAGAGACTCCGCTCCCCCCCCCCCCCCCCCCCCCCCCCCCCCTCCCCCCCCCCCCCCCCCCCCCCCCCCCCCCCCCCCCCCCCCCCCCCCGAGCGGTACATCAGTTCATTACCTACCCGGATGCATTGACATGCTAGGTCCCCCCCCCCCCCTCCCCCCCCCCCCCTCTCATTGCATACTAGGTCCCCTCTCCTGCTCCCCCCACCCCTCTCTACGCCCCTCCCCCCCCCCCCCCCATCCCCTCAGTAATGAAAAACAGACCTCGATAATGTCCAGTGCCTGGCGTTCTCTGACTGTGTCAAAGACGCGCCATGCTACACAGTTATTCAATTCACACTCGGGCAAAAGCTATATGAACTAAAGATATCAACTTCCCCCAAAACCTCCCCTCTCTGGCATCCTCTAGGTGAGTCAAGGTGTTGCTGGCCTCTCGGCCCTCGGGCCTGGCCACAGTGATCATGGTGTCAAGGTATGTGAGTTCTGGTTTTTTTGTGTGTCTATTTTGATTAGTCTAGACAGAGAAGGTCTTAGTTGAGAGTTAGATTTCCTGGGAATGTCTTTATCATTTGTAGTGAAAATAAATACATGTGTAAATTCAAGAGCCTGTTTATTGAAAGGATTTAGATTATATTCTGCCTCGTCCTGTCCTCTGTTTGGTATGTTCCGAACATGTGTGGAGAAGTTTTTCTAACATTCCACACTGCTCTACCAACCTCACTTTAGCTCACTTTCAGCCTCGTATCTCTGAGTGAAGGATGCTCTCTCTCTCTCTCTCTCTCTCTCTCTCTCTCTCTCTCTCTCTCTCTCTCTCTCTCTGATGACGGTACATAGGAATCTTAGTCATTAGTCAGTTGCAGTGTCGATTTATTAACATCCCACAATTAGTGGAGTAGATTCCCAACATCCCCAAATCTTTCTGGTAACATCCCCTAATACATCAGAGCACAATTCGTTTTGTATAATAGTTCTTCGACCCACACACGCACAGTATCCATTCGTGCGATAGATATTTCAATCTTTGCCGTTCGACTGCCTGCCTGGAAATACATCTATGCCCTAAGAACTCACAGACATCGGGTTAGTCTGTAAGCTTTGCCAGGTTGTGTAGAACTGCCATCTCTCTCTCTCTCTCTCTCTCTCTCTCTCTCTCTCTCTCTCTCTCAGCCCTTAGACGGCATCTGCCGTTGGTCGGGTAATAAACAACGTAAATTTGAACTCTTCCGTCATTTTTTCTTCCCCCTCCCCCACCTCCCCTCCCCCCTCTCCCCTTCCTCCATCCCCACCTGTCCTCTCCCCTTGCTCTCCTTTCTCTCGCAGCTAAAACAGGTTGAGAAAATGTCCAGATGGAACGGAGCACCTTAGACAAACAGCTGACGAGGAGACTCCATCCCTTCACAAACCTCCTGGTATCCAGCCCAAAGCGTCCCCCTGGTACGTGCTTCCATCAGCAATGAAGCAGGATTCTGGCTTTGAATTCAGGACTCCTTGTCTCATCCTTTCCCTGTTGACATACATCCAGGCAAAAAGACACCCCCCACCCCCCCATTCTCCTCTGCCGCTCCTGCGTCATCAAATATTCATGGGCGATCATTAGCTCGCTGGTCGCGCCTTTGGTAATTGGATCAGCCGTTTCATCTTTACCTGTTTACGACATCAAACGCGATGCTGTCACCGTTAATTTGATGTACTTTGTCCCCTGGCGGTTTTGTTGAGCACTGTGTCTCCGTTCATGCGCCATTAAGCTGGGGAAGCGGGGAAGGGAGGGGGGGTGGGGGTGGGGGAGGGGGGCACTGTTATAGCCCGAGTTGTTTGGATTGGTGCAACCAAAGGCGTTGAAGATGGAGAGATATAAAAAGAAGAAAAGAAAATGCTTTGAGGAACACACACACACACACACACACACACACACACACACACGTACGCATGCACACGCGCGCACACACATACGTGCGCGCAAGCATGAACATACGCATGCAAGAACGATATCTGTCTATTTCTGTCTATGTAGCCATTTATCTATCTGCTTTTATATACACCTATCTATATAAACATAAGCCAACGTGCATGCTCGTGTTCACGCACACACGCAAATATATGCGCGCGCATGCACACGTATACCCACACCCACCACCACATCCTCCCCACACATATTAATCTCCTAATATTTCTCCTACTAGAAAGATGTAAAGCTAAAGCACACACACACACACACACACACACACACACACATGCAGCTTGCAGCTTGTGCTACTGTTCTTTCATTTACCGCCTCTGCCTTCACCTTCGGGTTTAAAACATCGGTTTACAGCAACATCTGCGGTCACACACCTTTCACAGGTGTGGAACTGGGGAAAAAACCCCAAGTTGTGGCTTGTCAGAAATCGAAGATCTGAGGTCTGCATTGATTACCTAACGCCAAACTGCACTCACTGATGGGAGGTTGAATTCACACAAGCTGAATTCGCTGCTCAGTTGAAGCTGTCATCATTGATATCCTGTAATGCATGAGTCGGCAGTCAGTTTGGGATCCATCGCCTTCCGCCTGGTATCGATTGGCTGGAGTCTCGGACAGCTCAGGCAGGGCGGACTGTGGTACAAAAGAAAGGGTGAATGGGAGTTGAAGATTCAGACTGGGAAAAGGGAGTGATGGTGGAGAAGAGGGTTGGACAGAGTGTGTGAAGAAGGGGATTGGGGGTACTGAAGCGGAAAGACAAAGAGAAGAAGGGTTGGGATGAATGATGGGGTAGGAGTGGGGGTGGGGGCATTGGAGGAGGGGAGAGAATGGGAGGGGTCAGGGGCCTAAATGCCGTGTTGTTATGCTTTGTCAGACCACGAACACTTCGTAACAAACAAATAGAAACGGACCTGTCCGCCATTTTGAGTCTCAACCAATCATTAGACATTACGAATAATGTTTGGTTAGTGTTGTTCTGTTTAGTCTTGTTTTGCTATTACTTAATGCTTACTTTGCTATAATGTTATGTTTCATTTCGTTAAGTTCGGTTTGCTTTCCTCATACCTGATATTCACAGCTCTTTGTGGACTGTCTGCGCTGGGGCTTCACTGAAGACAACCTGGATGTTGCTGTGTGTGGGAGGGCCGGGATGAGCGGGATGGGAACAGGACGACAAGGGGATTATGGGAAAATGAAATTGCAGAAAAAAGGCATCTTTATAATCATGTTTCCTCACGTGATTGTCATCGTTTGCTTCGTGTCATATTGTATCATGTCAGTCAGAGGGAGGAGCAGGGGGCTGGGGGAGGGGAGGAGTGCGCGAGGAGGCAGGGACACAATTGCCGTCTGGTTAATCTTTATCACACTGCAAACACCATATTCGTATTTGGATACGAAAATGCGCAAGGATAGTATTCGTCGAATTATTCCGTATTTTCACTTGATTGTGTATGGAGTCTTGACAGTCTTTGACTTTCTGATGTTAAATGCTAAACAGTGACCGTGAACAATAAGAACAGCCATGAAAGGAGTTCGTGACATCTCTCTCTCTCTCTCTCTCTGTGTGTGTGTGTGTGTGTGTGTGTGTGTGTGTGTGTGTGTGTGTGTGTGTGTGTGTGTGTGTGTGTGCAGAATGATGCACGGTGTGTGTGTGTGTGTGTGTGTGTGTGTGTGTGTGTGTGTGTGTGTGTGTGTGTGTGTGTGTGATATAATGTTGTCATAACTATTGCCACGTAAAATGGCAATGCACATGTTCGATATCTATCTGTCTGTCTGTCTCTTTATATGATTGTGCATGAATGTATGTATCATGTCTTGTGTACGTATCATGTCTTGTGAACGTTCACACACGTTTTCTATTAAATGATAATCCATTGCAAGACATGATACATACATTCATTGTCCAAGCATGGCCACTAGCTAGGAAGTCTGTAAACACTGTCCACCATGGCTAGGTAGGAAGTCTGTAGACACTGTCCAGTGTGGCCACTAGGTAGAAAGTCTGTAGACACTGTCCAGCATGGCCACTAGGTAGGAAGTCTGTAGACACTGTCCAGCGTGGCCACTAGGTAGGAAGTCTGTAGACACTGTCCAGCATGGCCACTAGGTAGGAAGTCTGTAGACACTGTTCAGCGTGGCCACTAGGTAGGAAGTCTGTAGACACTGTCCAGCGTGGCCACTAGGTAGGAAATCTGTAGACACTGTCCAGCGTGGCCACTAGGTAGGGAGTCTGTAGACACTGTCCACCATGGCCACTAGGTAGGAAGTCTGTTGACACTGTCCAGCGTGGCCACTAGGTAGGGAGTCTGTAGACACTGTCCACCATGGCCACTAGGTAGGAAATCTGTAGACACTGTCCACCATGGCCACTAGGTAGGAAATCTGTAGACACTGTCCACCATGGCCACTAGGTAGGAAATCTGTAGACACTGTCCAGCGTGGCCACTAGGTAGGGAGTCTGTAGACACTGTCCAGCATGGCCACTAGGTAGGAATCTGTAGATACTGTCCACCGTGGCCACTAGGAAGGAAATCTGTAGACACTGTCCAGCATGGCCACTAGGTAGGAAGTCTGTAGACACTGTTCAGCGTGGCCACTAGGTAGGAAATCTGTAGACACTGTCCACCATGGCCACCAGGTAGGAAGTCTGTAGACACTGTCCAGCGTGGCCACTAGGTAGGAAGTCTGATGACACTGTCCAGCGTGGCCACCAGGTAGGAAGTCTGTAGACACTGTCCAGCATGGCCACTAGGTAGGAAGTCTGTAGACACTGTCCAGCGTGGCCACTAGGTAGGAAGTCTGTAGACACTGTCCAGCGTGGCCACTAGTTGTTCATTCTGCGGTGTCTGTTTTCCCGCATGGCGTCTTTGCATCTAAACGTCTTTCTTTTGTTTGTTTGTTTCTTTCTTTCTTTTCCTGTCTTTACTTTTTAAAAATCCTTTCTCTTTCTGTAATCTAGGGGAGATAAATCAAGCAGAATGGCTGGCGCCCCCAGCGCGGGCTAGTTCTATCAACCTTGAGGATGTCAAGTGGTTTAGCTGCTATATCATTTACTGGCTCTAAGCATTGTCTTTGTTGTTGCTGGTTCGTTTGTGTGTTTGTTTGTTTTCATGGTAGGACTTTTCCCACCATCTTGCTAACAGCCATGTGTGGTCGGCTGGGTTGTTTTGAAAGATCTAGACATGGAAGAGAGAGAGAGAGAGAGAGAGAGAGAGAGAGAGAGAGAGAGAGACGTTGGTTTGGGAACTTTCAAAAAGGGAAATACTGTGCGATCCTAGGGAACAAAGACACTCTGCGCCCTGTATTGCTTTGGGGCGATCGATGTGCGGTAACAGCAAAGCAAAAGTAAAGAATATCTGGACCTTGAAGGATAAAGGATTGATGAGTTTTAGAAGTCCAAAGACTGATGGGCCTGCAGGACTGAACACTGATGACTGATCAGGCTTGGAGGACTATGGGCTAATGAGACATGGAGGACTGTGGACTAATGAGGCTTGGAGGACTGTGGACAGATGAGGCTTGGAGGACTGTGGACTGATCACTGTTAGAGGACTGTGGACTGATGATGTTAGAGGACTGTGGACTGATAATGTTAGAGGACTGTGGACTGATGATGTTAGAGGACTGTGGACTGATGATGTTAGAGGGACTGTGGACTGATAATGTTAGAGGACTGTGGACTGATGATGATGTTAGAGGACTGTGGACTGATAATGTTAGAGGACTGTGGACTGATAATGTTAGAGGACTGTGGACTGATGATGTTAGAGGACTGTGGACTGATAATGTTAGAGGACTGTGGACTGATGATGTTAGAGGACTGTGGACTGATAATGTTAGAGGACTGTGGACTGATAATGTTAGAGGACTGTGGACTGATCAATGTTAGAGGACTGTGGACTGATAATGTTAGAGGACTGTGGGACTGATAATGTTAGAGGACTGACTGGCTGATCAATGTTAGACTGTGGACTGATGATGTTAGAGGACTGTGGACTGATGATGTTAGAGGACTGTGGACTGATCAATGTTAGAGGACTGTGGACTGATGATGTTAGAGGACTGTGGACTGATGATGTTAGAGGACTGTGGACTGATCAATGTTAGATGTTAGAGGACTGTGAGACTGATGATCAATGTTAGAGGACTGTGGACTGATAATGTTAGAGGACTGTGGACTGATAATGTTAGAGGACTGTGGACTGATAATGTTAGAGGACTGTGGACTGATGATGTTAGAGGACTGTGGACTGATGATGTTAGAGGACTGTGGACTGATCAATGTTAGAGGACTGTGGACTGATCAATGTTAGAGGACTGTGGACTGATCAATGTTAGAGGACTGTGGACTGATTAGTGTTAGAGATTGTGGACTGATTAGTGTTAGAGGACTGTGGACTGATAATGTTAGAGGACTGTGGACTGATTAGTGTTAGAGGACTGTGGACTGATAATGTTAGAGGACTGTGGACTGATTATGTTAGAGGACTGTGGACTGATGATGTTAGAGGACTGTGGACTGATCGATGTTAGAGGACTGTGGACTGATCAATGTTAGAGGACTGTGGACTGATCAATGTTAGAGGACTGTGGACTGATAATGTTAGAGGACTGTGGACTGATGATGTTAGAGGACTGTGGACTGATGATGTTAGACTGTGGACTGATTAGTGTTAGAGGACTGTGGATTGATTAGTGTTAGAGGACTGTGGACTGATAATGTTAGAGGACTGTGGACTGATGATGTGTTAGAGGACTGTGGACTGATTAGTGTTAGAGGACTGTGGACTGATAATGTTAGAGGACTGTGGACTGATTAGTGTTAGAGGACTGTGGACTGATGATGTTAGAGGACTGTGGACTGATGATGTTAGAGGACTGTGGACTGATCAATGTTAGAGGACTATGGAATGATCAATGTTAGAGGACTGTGGACTGATCAATGTTAAGAGGACTGTGGACTGATAATGTTAGAGGACTGTGGACTGATAATGTTAGAGGACTGTGGACTGATAATGTTAGAGGAGAGGACTGTGGACTGATAATGTTAGAGGACTGTGGACTGATAATGTTAGAGGACTGTGGACTGATAATGTTAGAGGACTGTGGGCTGATAATGTTAGAGGACTGTGGGCTGATGCCTCTGAGCACAGTCGTTGGGCGAGTAGCTGCAGCCTTTTGAGGACGACGTAGGGTGAAGGTCTTGCCAACAATGCTGATAGTTATTACAGTCACTGCGGTCCCCTTTGTTCTTGTATAGCGTGATGATGTTTGCATTGAGCATGTCCTGGGGTATGGGGCCCTTCCTCCCAACACAGCAGCTCCTCCCACGACCTCTGAAACCATTGGTGGTCCAGAAAGGGACAAAACCATTGGTGGTCCAGAAAGGGACAAAACAAAATTGGTGGTCCAGATAGGACAACACATTGTGGGCATGTCCTTTCAGACTCGATTTTTAAGAAGTGTTTTCATTGATTAATCGGTGACAGATTTTTGTTCGCTACAAAAGTTGAATTGGTCTTCCTGTTGAACTCAGAGGCAAGAAAATACTGGAACATCTCTTTACAATGTTTAAAGATATGATGGGATCAGCCTGTCTTCGCAAAGTTCACAAACATACCGAGAAAGAAAATTCAATAAAAAAAAAAAATTGAAATTCTCATCTCTGGACGCGCGCAGTAGGTATCAAAATGTTGAATATGGTTACAAATTTAGCAGAATCAAAGTCATACATAGAACCAGAATAGGTCTATATCAACAGCCAAAGCCTCATTACACTGATGTCTCTATCAACAGCTAATGGATCATTACACTGATGTCTCTATCAACAGCCAATGGATCATTACACTGATGTCTATATCAACAGCCAACGGATCATTACACTGATGTCTCTATCAACAGCCAACGGATCATTACACTGATGTCTCTATCAACAGCCAATGGATCATTACACTGATGTCTCTATCAACAGCCAATGGATCATTACACTGATGTGTCTATCAACAGCCAACGGATCATTACACTGATGTCTGTACAACAGCCAATAGATCATTATCTATACAACAGCCAATGTCTTACATATCAACAGCTAATGGATCATTACACTGATGTCTCTATCAACAGTCAATGGATCATTACACTGTTGTCTGTACAACAGCCAATGGATCATTACACTGATGTCTGTACAACAGCCAATAGATCATTACAATGATATCTATATTAACGGTCAATGGGTAATTACACTGATGTCTGTATCAACGGTCAATGGATAATTACACTGATGTCTTTCTATTTGTCAATGGTCAATGGATCATTACACTGATATCTATATCAACAGCCAATGGATCATTACACTGATGTCCACCACATCAACAGCTAATGGATCATTACACTGATGTCCACATCAACAGCTAATGGATCATTACGCTGATGTCCACATCAACAGCCAATGGATCATTACACTGATGTCCACATCAACAGCAATGGATCTTTACATTGATATCCATATCAACATCTAATGGATAATTACACGGATGTCTCTATCAACAGCCAATGGATCATTACACTGATGTCTCTATCAACAGCCAATGGATCATTACACTGATGTCTCTATCTACAGCCAATGGATCATTACACCGATGTCCCCATATGTGACACAACGCACTATATTTTTTGTTGTTGTTTCGTTTATTTGATAATTGATTCCACCCGCCTCGATTATCTTGACGGCCTCAGTAGTAATGATAATGTCCAGTGTTTCAGACCTCAGTCGTCTTTCCTGCTTTGTGCGCATTGGCTGGTAACATTGGTTGGTTTTGGTACACGTTATTGCAGGTGTGGCACCGTCATTGGACAAATCTTCACGTGACAGCACCTTTTTTTTTTTTTTTTTTTTTTTTTTTTTTTTTTTTTTTTGCAACAGAGTAGTGAAATCCATGACAGGAAAAGCCTACTACCTACAAACGAAGTTAGTGTTTGGTGGCGTAAAACTGGATTAGTCACAGATTTAGGTTTAAAACAAAACAAAAAAAAAGTGTAAAGGAAAAGATTTCACGAAACTTTCATTGCTGACATTGGAAAATGGCCCCCTTTTACATTTCGAAGTTCCGCCATCAGAGAAGGAACCTGTTTCATACTTTTGCTAATCAACAATTTTAATGATGTCTTAAAGTCTAGCTCTTCTTTATTTTGTTAATTGGAATAGCAATAATTGGTTTTAAGAGAAAAAAAAAAAGGGGGGGGGGGGGGCAACTTTAACCATGGGAGTGAAAGTTATGTCCCTTGTTAATCGTGTTGTGTCCACGCCCAACTGCAGATTTCTTAGAACATCATTTTCAGTTTCGGCCTGTCTGCAGCAGCCCAGTGACTACAGAATGCCGCCAGGACCTTCCGCTTGAGCGCCACAAGTTGCAGTGGAGTGCACGTTTCTCTGTTTTACTCCTCTGGTTTTTGGGGGGGGTCAGCGCGCTCAGCAGTACGGCTGATTATGTATGACCACATCCTAGCAGCCTGCATGAGTGCTGAATAGCTCATGTGGCCGAACACCAGCCTCAGCCACGAGATGTTGTAGGGTCGAATTCTAGCGCCCACCACCCAGACTGGCCAAAACATGCAGTCGTTCTGGTGGTCTCGGTGTAGTCTCTGTTAGATCCTCTCTCCATACTCGCCTGGTGTGGGCATCGCCGTAAGGCCTGTCATGGGAGATAATTTGGGACGTGAAACCAGAATTAACAAGCACTGTGGCCGGCTGGCCCAAGGCGTCGGCACTGCAGCAGAAGCAAACACACAACAGCAGTTGTAACCCCTCTTAAGCATGCAAGTCACGCTCTGTGTACAAACCAAGGTACCAGAAAACTCCGAAGTGGTTTGGCGGAATTTCTCCATAATGACGTCATTGCAAGCTACTTGTGTGGCATCCGTAGTGCATCCCATTCATGCCCCCTCCCCACAACGTGCCACCTCCCCTTCCTCCCCCTTCGTCTGCTTGCGCTCCCTTGCCATCATGCCAAGTGGTTTTCTACAACGTTAGTGTCCTCATTTGGCGGCCATTACCATTCCGGCCCTTGTTATTGTTGTGCGCCGTGTTAGTTCCGCGCTGAGCACGCTCCTTTACCTGTCGCTCCTGCCGGCAGCTCAAGTGAACAGGGAGAGGAAATGGCTGCCACACAATCGGCAAAACATTTCAGTCCACGTCACTGGCACGCTTTGTTCGGACCATTCATGGGGGATGGCGATGTTGACTTTTTTTTTTCTTTTTTCCTTTTTTTTTTTTTTTTTTTTTTTTTTGTTTTTTTTTTTTTTAATGTTGCTGTGTTGACTGTTTTCGATGTTCTTGTTTTCGGTCTTCTTTAATGCTGCTGACCTTCAAAATCGGTTGACTTACAACTGAAATAGATCATGTGACTTTCAACTCAGTTGAATTATCAAAATCGATTGATGGGCATGATCTTGTGAGTGTGCTTACCAGAAATTCTGTGCACTTTCTTCGTTACCTATAGAGATGTCTTATGTGGTCTTCCCTGTATGTGCATGTTAAGTCAGGCGTGACTGAGAAGAATAACTCCGATAAGACAATACACGTGTTAGTGTTTATGGCACTCTATTAAGAGAGAGAGAGAGAGAGAGAGAGAGAGAGAGAGAGAGAGAGAGAGAGAGAGCAGTACATAATTTGAATACATTTTTCTGACCAGTACTCTTAAAAGACAACAGTTACTTTGTCAGCGTTGAAGATGCGATGTTGAAGGCATGGGAAGGGTGTTGGAGACATATGCTTGGGCCTTTCTTATCAAGAAATAATCATCGGGATATTCATTTCCACACATTTTTTGTAGAAAATATCTAGGAGCGTTCTGTTCTGTACGGCCTATGTTGTGTGGAAAACAGCACGCACGATAAAGGCTTTTATTCACAGGTTTTTTTTAATATATCAGTCTGGAGTTTGAATTACGGATGCTTAAAAATGCTTTATCCCATACAATACTAATCCATTTTCCTCAGGCTGGGGTCGTCCAAGCACCAAGAAAACTGTGAAGGGATGATGCATCCAGACTTTAAATTCTAAACTCACAGTCCGAGGATATGGCGTCATTTCCTGTCTGAAAACAACACCCTGCTTGTCGGTCGCCCGTGGTTAAGCGTAACATGTGCAGAACAGAACAGACAGACAGCAGCTGTTTAGTCCCTTGTCACATAACTAGGTGTTGTGGTGTGTCACAATGATTACAAGTTTTATAAATCACGATCCCGTCAAATGGAGTGAGGTTAATTTAAAACCTACATCATTGTGGGGGTGTGTTAGGTGAAAGGGCTTAGGTGAGGAGAGTGAAGAGAATAAGAAAGGAGAAAGCGGGGGGGTGCCTGGAGAAAGGAGAAAGCGGGTGGTGCCTGGAGAAAGGAGAAAGCGGGTGGGTGTGCCCTGGAGAAAGGGGAAAGCGGGCGGGGGTGCCTGGAGAAAGGAAAGAGGGTGGGTGTGCCCGGAAAGCGGGTGGGGTGTGCCTGGAGAAAGGAGAAGCGGGTGGGTGTGCCTGGAGAAAGGAGGAGAAAGGAGAAAGCGGGTGGGTGTGCCTGGAGAAAGGAGAAAGCGGGTGGGTGTGCCTGGAGAAAGGAGGAGAAAGCGGGTGGGTGGGGGTGTGCCTGGAGAAAGGAGGAAGCGGGGGCGTGCCTGGAGAAAGTGGGTGTGCCTGATGTTTTTTTCAGCTTTGAGTGTTTTCAGCAGAAAAGGGATGGTGAATGGCAAGGGTGTGTCTTTCTTTTCTTTTTAATTTATTCTATTTTATTGAGGAACTTTATATAACAAAGGAAAGTGGGCGTTCTCTTCGTAAAGCGGTGAGGTCCATTCCGCCTGGCCTACCAACCATGGAGCTGATGTTCTGCCGGATGAACTAGCTGGAGCGCTACAGGAAAGACCATCTACAGTACCTTTCCTGTTTTCCTTGGCCGGTTTCAGTGAAGTACAAACCCACCCCCTAGAACGCCCGATCAGCCATTGCTCTCGTTCACCTCACATTCCAAATCAACTCTCAAAAGTCGAAAGGCCAAGTATGCCGTCCCTGACTTGATACACCGGCCAGTTGCCGAGAGAGGCAGAGTCCCTCCCTTGTTCCCCTCCCGACATGATGGGCGAAGGACGGGAAGACGTCAGCCAATGTCACTGGAGCGTACGTTGTGTCAACTGAACAGTTAGTGCAGTCTCGGTCCCAACGAACACAATGGCAATGGTATTAGGATGTCTCAGTCACGCTCGGGGGGACTTTTTGCTAAATAAAGTGCCACCAAAGACCGGCTTTAGGCCTAGTTGTCCTGTGTGGTGTTGCGTCTTTGTATGTTCCCCTCGGCAGAGATCCTTCAGCTGTTTGCATTTTCGGAAATTTCTATTTCTGCGATTGTTGTTGCTGCTGGTGTGATTGTTTTTTGTCTTCACGTTTGGAGCGTGGTCAGATGTGCATGTATGCACCGCTATGCAGGTGTTTGTGTGTTGTGAGAGTGGATAGTGGAGGGACGGGAAGTGGATGGAGGGGGTGCTGAGGCAGTGAAGGGAGTGTGTAGTTTTCAACCCTAGTAAGGAGTGCTCTTTTACTACATCGGCAAATGCAGGAACATTTGTACATTAAGGCAAAACAAGTGCAAACTTAGATAGTCCGCGAAATACGTACTGTTGACTGAAACAGATTTGGTCTTCAGAAAACAGGATATTTGAAAGAACGACTTTGTTCACAAAACAGGTATCGCTGACAGGGCAAGACTTTGGTATGAGAAGCATCTTTAGGTGGTGCCACAATGGCCTGTTGGAGGGAATCATGGTGCTCCAGACTGGTGCTTTACCCAGGCCATAAGTGGTGGCATTGGCATGTACTAGTAGGACTCCTGGGTCCCGGCCTCCATTTGGACACCCCCCCCCCCCCCCCCTCCCATCCATCCCCCTCCCTTTTCCAGACTGACCTAATGCGCAACTCGTTCAGGTTAAGTGGAAACCGAGGAGCGGGTGTGTGTGTGTGTGTGTGGGGGGGGGGGGGGGGGGGGGTCGAGGTAGAAGTATGAAAAGAGATGGGTGGGGTGAAGAGTAGGAAATGTGAATAATAGAGGGGGTGGATGAAGAGATTTGAGATGGGAGATAAGCTTTTCGGGACATTGGAGATGGGGTAGAGGGTAGGGGCTTCAGAGTGGGAAGGGGGTGACAATGGAGGTTAGGGGCATTGAAAGACAGGGATGGGTGTAAAGGACTAGAAGTGGTAAGGGGGGGGGGGGGGCTGGAGGGTAGGGGCTGGAAGAGAGAGCTGGTGGAGCAGTGAGGCCGGTGGTGAAGGCTGCCTGTTTTCCCACGTCATTGAGCCCAGTGAGGACAGGCAGTGGACAGGCCGGGGAAGCTTGAGCTCGGGCTGTTTGGAAGAACAACAATCCACCCCTCAGTCGGCCACGGCGGGTGGCCCCCGCGTGCGAACACCTGCAGTGCTGGTATGGCGAGGAGCGTGGCCCAGCCGCGCTCTGTTAGATGATGGCTTCATTAATTGAGAGCTTTTTCCGTGTAGCCCGGCAATTTCCACTTCTTCAGGCCAGCCACAAGACAGTGGGTGGTCGGCCGGCCCGTCTTCCTTCTGGGCCAGCAGAGAGGCTGGGATGGGACAGGAGGTGATGGGAAAGGGGGGTTGTGTTGTAGGTCTGGTCGCTCGTTGGATTCCTGGATAAAATGTGAACAATCGTCATAGGTAAAAGGGGTTTGACTTGCTCTGTCTCGTTTCATCTAGGCAATGTGCTCTCTCTCTCTCTCTCTCTCTCTCTCTCTCTCTCTCTCTCACACACACACACACACACACACACACACACACCCATTTAACGTTTATCTGTTACCAGGGAAAATGACTGTTGGCCAGGTTGCACTACAACATTACAGAAACCGACAATGTTAGCCTCTAAACCACGACCTACTATATCTCAGGCTTAGCTTTTTTTGTTTTTTTTTTTTTTCTTTTTTTTTTTGCAATAAAAGCTTGGTTGGCGCAGGGAAGTCACACTTGCCAATCAAAAATAACTTATTCTAACGTACCAGTGAAGTTTGAAAATCACAGCCCTGGAATCGTTGCTTCGACAGCGCGCAAACCCATCTTGGTTTATGAAGATACTATCGATTTGGCTGTTCTTCAGAGATGGATACGGGAAGGGTGGGAGGCGAATGTGGATGGAGTGGAGGTGGAGGTGGGAGAAGAGGGAACGTGTGGTGATAGTGAGTGGGCCAGTGTTTCACAACCGAGAATAGCCGAGCTGACAGAGGTATAATTGTGTGGGATTGTTGATTCATCAATTTTTCCCCCCCCCCCCCCCCCCCCCCCCCCTTCCCTCTCCCCCGCCCCCCCTCTCCCTTTCCAAACTACTTCCTTTTTTTTTTGGCTCCCCACACCCCCACTTCCCCCCCCCCCCCCCCCCCCCCCCCCCCCCCCCGCTCCCCCGCTTCCATCCAGCGACTTTAATACACTCCTATCGGCTCCTCAACACATAGCCACACCCAGACCGGCCCGTCGGAGCTGGTTCAGCTCCAGCTAATCCAGAGGGAGCTGTCATACCAGGTCGCCACAGGCAACCCACCGCAGGAGACGCTGTCCACGTAGGTGTTGAGTCATTTCGGTCGTATTTAGTGGTGCCTGTTCTGATCCAAAATACCTGGACGCCACGTTGTAAGCCTCCACCACCCACCCCCAGCCCCTGCACCTTATTGACGACTGTAACTGCATAGATGCGGAGCCATCTCGACTGATTATTCTCTATTCGTGCATCAATCGTGTCCCCATAACTGGCCGACACCGAACAGTCATGGGTGTGAGGGACAAAGTCAACCTGAGATTTGAACTGGAGATCATCACCACAACAAGGCATGAAGACCCATAGAATTGAACTGGAGATCATCACCACAACCAGGCATGAAGACCATAGAATTGAACGGGAGATCACCACCACAACCAGGCATGAAGACCCATAGAATTGAACTGAAGATCATCACCACAACAAGGCACGAAAAGCCATAGAACTGACCTGGGGAAAAGTCAGTAAGTATGAAGATGAAGGAGTGAATTTCCACTTTGGGCCTAGCATCACATGGCAGGATTGTATGCTATGTTACCTTTCATGATATCTCTCGGGGTCAACCAGACTGGAGAAATACAGACACCTGTGGTGTTGGTAAGGAATTCTGACTACGCTGTCAGAGACATCATCAGATGGATGCAGCTCGATAACACTGTGTTCCATTTTTTTCACTGGAGCCACAAGAATACTTTAACACTGGGTAATACCTTGACATGACCGTAAAATGAAAAACAAATCCACCACTATACTTCTGCCTATGTATTCAAATCGGCGATCTTCCCGCCCACAACTCATGGCACAACAACTAGGCCACGATATCTGATAGTTCAGTTTTCTGTTATTGTGGTTAGGCTTTCAGGCTTTTGTTCGTCGATTTTGGTCTCCTTTAGTGATTGGTTCATCTGTGTGTGTGTGTGTGTGTGTGTGTGTGTGTGTGTGTGTGTGTGTGTGTGTGTGTGTGTGTGTGTGGTGTGTGTGTGTGTGCCAATTGTTGTCTGTTTTAGGTCATGATTCAATAATTTTTGCAGCGTATTAGGGTGAATGGTTTCATCAGCTTTCTATTGTTCTTATCAGGTCACTGACTCGTCAGTTTTTCTGTCATTTTGTTTAGATCATTCGTTCATCGGTTTTGCGTCATTTTGTTCAGGTTTTTCGTTCATCTGTTTTCTGTCATTTCGTTACAGTCATTCTTTCGTCAAATTTTTTCTCATTTGCTTTAGTCATTCGTTCACAAGTTTTCTATTTGTTCAGATCATTTGTCTCTCAGTATGCCATCGTTTTGTTTTTAGGTCATTCGTTCATCGGTTTTCTTTGGTTTTGTGTAGGTTATCCGTACATCGACTTTTTTCAGGTAATATGTTCACGAGTTTTCTGTCTGTTTGTTGTTGGGTCACTGATTAATTTATTTTTGTTTTTTGTGTTGGGGTCATTGGTTCTTTGATTTTTTTTTCAGTGCGTTTCAGTGATTGTATCTGAATAATCGTTTAATGATGTCCTGTCATATGTTTGGGCTATTTGTTCATCAACTTTAACATATGTTGGGTCATTCATTCAGGATTCTTTCGTTGTGCTTAATAGTCATCTATTATTCGTTTCGCTCTTTTCAGTCCGAGAATGTTTGGGTCATTGGTGAATCAGTTTTCTATCATTGTGCTTGGTTTATTTTCTTTTTTTTTTAATCATTGTTGGAAGTGAGGGTAGGGTGGGGTTGGGGTTGGGGTTGTTTTGGGATAATTGTTTCATTAATTTTCCGTCGCTGTGTTGGGGTATCATTTCATGAGTTTTCTGCCACTGTACTCGGGTCAGTGGTTCATAAGGTTACTGCACAGTGTTTTGGTCACCAGCTCGTGTATTTTCTGTCACTGTGTTTGAGTCAGAGGTTCTTCAGTTTTCTGTCACAGTGTTTAGGACACTGCTTTGTCAGTTTTCTGTCATGTGTTTATGTCACGAGTTCATCTGTTTTTCTGTCACTGTGTTTATGTCACGAGTTTATCTGTTTTTCTGTCACTGTGTTTTATGCCACGAGTTTATCTGTTTTTCTGTCACTGTGTTTATGCCACGAGTTTATATGTTTTTCTGTCACTGTGTTTATGTCACGAGTTTATCTGTTTTTCTGTCACAGTGTTTATGCCACGAGTTTATATGTTTTTCTGTCACTGTGTTTATGCCACGAGTTTATATGTTTTTTTTCTGTCACTGTGTTTATGTCACAAGTTATCTGTTTTTCTGTCACAGTGTTTTGGCCACGAGTTTATCTGTTTTTTTCTGTCACTGTGCTTATGTCACGAGTTTATCTGTTTTTCTGTCACAGTGTTTATGCCACGAGTTTATATGTTTTTCTGTCACTGTGTTTATGCCACGAGTTTATATGTTTTTCTGTCACTGTGCTTATGCCACGAGTTCATCTGTTTTTTTGTCACAGTGTTTATGCCACGAGTTCATCTGTTTTTCTGTCACTGTGTTTATGGTCACGAGTTCATCTGTTTTTTGTCACAGTGTTTATGCCACGAGTTCATCTGTTGTTTTTCTGTCACTGTGTTTATGCCACTGGTTCATCTGTTTTTCTGTCACTGTGTTTGGGCCACGAGTTCATCTGTTTTTCTGTCACTGTGTTTATGCCACGAGTTCATCTGTTTTCTCTGTCACTGTGTTTATGCCACGAGTTCATCTGTTTTTCTGTCACTGTATTGGGGTCACTGGTGCATCACTGGTTTTTCTGTCACTGTGTTTGAGTTACTGTTTTATCGTTTTCTGTTACTGTTTTTTGAATAACTAGTTCATCCAGTTTCTGTCACTGTGTTTTGGGTCACTGGTTCGTCAGTTTTCGGTCACTATGTTTGGGTCACTGGTTCATCAGTTTTCTGTCACTGTGTTTTGGGTCACTGGTTCATCAGTTTTCTGTCACTGTGTTTGGGTCACTAGTTCATAAGTTTTCTGTCACTGTGTTTGGGTCACTAGTTCATCAGTTTTCTGTCACTGTGTTTTGGGTCACTGATGTATCTGGTTTTCTGTCACTGTGCTTTGTCGCTGGTTCATCAGTTTTCTGTCACTGTGTTTTGGGGTCACTGGTTCATCAGTTTTCTGTCACTGTGTTTTGGGTCACCGGTTCATCAGTTTTGTGTCACTATTTTGGAATCACTAGTTCATCCAGTGTCTGTCACTGTGTTTTGGGTCACCGGTTCATCAGTTTTCTGTCACTGTGTTTGTGTCACTGGTGTATCAGGTTTCTGTCACTGTGCTTTGTTGCTGGTTCATCAGTTTTCTGTTCACTGTGTTTTGGGTCACTGGTTCATCAGTTTTCTGTCACTGTTTGGAATCACTAGTTCATCCAGTGTCTGTCACTGTGTTTTGGGTCACTGGTTCATCAGTTTTCTGTCACTGTGTTTTGGGTCACTGGTTCATCAGTTTTCTGTCACTGTTTTGGAATCACTAGTTCATCCAGTTTCTGTCACTGTGTTTTGGGTCACTGGTTCATCAGTTTTCTGTCACTGTGTTTTGGTCACTGGTTTATCAGTTTTCCTCACTGTGTTTGGGTCACTGGTTCGTCAGTTTTTTGT
>JADBJO010000234.1:375660-383160 GCA_016801955.1 Conus betulinus | reverse complement strand
CTTAGCGGATATCCTGTAGTGTATATGGACTTAGCGCACACACAGTGACACCCAGTGATGAAAAACTGAAACATTTTTCCATCCGAAAAGTCTCCCACTCATCCATCCTCACCACCCCTCACGCACACACACACACACACACAAACATTGCTGAAGATCGCATATGACGGAAAGAACTGACTGTTGGATTACGAAGTGTCTTTCGTCACTTCCACACAGTTTCCAGTACCAGTAAATATGCACATTTCCTGCGGCGCTGAACGAAATTGATTCAGAGAGAGAGAGAGAGAGACACAGAGAGAGAGAGAGACATTGCTGAAGATCGCATATGACGCATTGAAAGTGTACTGGCGTGGAAAGTGTACTCTCTACGGGCAAAATCGTGGAATGTATACCACGGCTGATCCATGGAATGTATACATTCCACGATTGGCCCGAATACACTTTCCACGCCAGTACACTTTCAATGCAACATATACAAAACAGAATGAAGTGAAGGGATGAAGGGGAGGGAGAAATGGGGAGAGGGAGGAAGGGGTGCTTCAGTTTTCTTTGATGTTCGCCATAGAGACCTAATCCGATTTAACTACAGTTCCTTTCGTGCCTGTAATTTTGCAGCACTCTGGCCTAAAACTCTGCTCTTTAGACCCGTTTTATTTCTGTCCAAAACGGCAAATGAATAAGGCTTTAAGATGTACTGTTCGTGCTATCATACCAATACGTAGATCTGTCTAGACGGACGAAATAAGGAAGAAAGCAAAGTTTTGATTGTCATGACAGTATGCTGATACAAACTTTGTCAATATCTGCCCACTTTTACTCGATGCCATCGTACAACCATACGTCTTCCACGACAACTTGGTTAATTCCAACAAATGTTTAGTTATCATCTCAAGCAACATCTCTTTTTCGGTTTGTCCCCAGTCGGATTTCCCGGAAAGAACATAACTACCAGAGCTTTTCTTTCCATAAGTAGTTTCCGTAAATACCCAACCACTCGACCATGAACGTCTGACAAAAGAGTTCAAAATGTATCTTGCACGTGCTCCCACGTTTGGCCTGGCTGATCCACTGTCACTGACGTCAAGCCCCAAACTACCACACCCGCGGCTGCTCGACACAGCTGTCGTCGTTGCCGTCGTAGTTCCGGCAGAACACAAGGCGGCGGCAGCCATTTTGGCCGCTCTTTCATCGTCTCTGTCGTCACTGCTGTCGTCGTCGTCGTCGCTGTCGCTGGCGGAATTGTTGGCGTAAATGGAGGCCAGGCGGGCATGCTGCTGCTGCTCTAGCGTCTGCTTCCGCCACTTGATGCGGCGGTTCTGGAACCACACCTTGACCTGGCTTCTGTCAGGCTGAGAGAGGCTGCCAGGTAGTACCTGCCACACAGCGGCATACATACAGTGCGTTAGTCCCTTGAAATCGCTTCGTATGTCGCATGTGATCATCAGTTCATGGTTAGAACGTAAAAAGCAAAGGAGGGGAATGAGAGAGAGAGAGAGAGAGAGAGAGAGAGAGAGAGAGAGAGAATCAGTCCATGGTTAAAACGAAGAGAGAAATGGAGGGGGGGGGGGGGGGGGGGGGGGGGAGGGGGGGAGGACAGAAGGGGGAGGGATATGTGTGTGTGTGGTGGGGGGGGGGGGGGAGTATATACAAGAAAAAAGTTTCTCTTAGACCGAGGATCGGATATCACGCGCGGGCTAGTACATATTTATGCGCAACGTGTGCCGGGAGATAACGCTAAATAAACAGACAAACAAAAAGGTTTGGGAAGAGGGCCTCATGAACATGACTAGACAGATGCCTGACCTACATTTCAACGTCGTCAGGCCCTGCATACAGAGAAGAAAAATATGCAAAGAGGGAACCGAAATCAGTTGACTGAGCGATTCATTCCCTATCAGAAAATACCCCATACAAACAGATCTGGGCTGTTTACTGCCATCTTTATTGTATTCGAATAGCACGAGTCTGTATCTGTTTATTTGAATAGCACCTGCATGGTCTGTTTCACTGCTTAAAGTCCCAAACCAACGAACTTAGTTTCATCTAAAAAAAAAAAAAAAAAAAAATAACGCAATGCGGACGATATAGATCAAATCAAAAAAGGAAAAAGAAAAAAAAAAAAAAAAAAAAAGCGCCCAAATCATCTGCAGGACGAGGATAAACACCGTCACCCATTTTCGAACAGTCGCAGCGCGCTCACGATCACCCCTCGGGTCGTCCGTTGAAGCAGAGAGGCTGACAGTATCATGCTGACCACGGAGCGTCAGTCTGCCCACGTCTCCTAACTCGTTTACTGGTACAGCCCCGTTGACCACACAGCAACTCCTCACGGTTGTCAACAGGCAAGAGGGGTAGAGGGGAGGGGCAGCAACAACAACAACAACAAAAAAAAAAGGGGGGGGGGGGGGGGGGGGGGGGAGGTTTACCTTCTCGAAGTATTAGACTGCAAACACAAATGTGACCAATGAACGACAAGAACAATGAATGACACGGGACATCCCAAGACGTCAAGACTTGGCTGTGCTGAGAACGCATGCCATTCCGCTTCACTTTTCTTTCCGATTACACAAAAAAAAGTACAGGCACACGCGTACTCACATGTATACTAAAACGCCTATGCTCCCTTCCTCAACCCACCCTTTCCAGTGTACCCCTCCACTGTGTATTATTTCAGCTTCTCAGAGCTGTTCAGGTTTTCCATTAAAACGTTAGTTAACTGTCCCATTTCCGCCGAAAACCAGTTATGGGTCAACCTTAAAGTAATGTCACACGGGAGGCACGAAACAGCATTCCTTGCCGAGGTAAGCGCGCCGCAAGGTGTTTCTCTAGTCTGACGTGTCGAAATACTCACTTCTCTAAATCGTGTGAGCTTCTTCGAAATGACAGTTTCACTGGAAACAGTGTCGTGTGTGACACATGCCAAACAATAACAATGATAGTTTCACCTGGAAACAGTGTCGTGTGTGACACAAGCAAGCAACAACAAATTTCACCCGGAAACAGTATTGTGCATGACACAAGCCTAGCAATAACGATGACAATTTTACCTGGAAACAGTGTTATGCGTGACACAAGCCTAGCAATAACAATGATAATCTCGCCTGGAAAACAGTGTCGTTTGACAGAAGCCTAACAATAACAGTGACAATTTCACCTAGAAGCAGTGTCGCGTGTGACACAAGCCTAATAATACCAACGAACTGCTGGCAACACATCTTCCTAGGAACATCAGTGATCATTGCCCGAGCCAAACCCAAAAACCAAACAATTCAAATCACGATTGGTAGACTCCAACTGCGCCAAGCCTTGATGTAAAAATTATGCATTCGCAGTCCTCCATATGTTGATTAAATGGCAGCGAGTCTGGATTCATTTCCCCCCGTCCGGAATTCCGTCAGACGGCATCCCGTCAACATTCAAATGAAGGATGCCAAATATTCACACGCCCACATCTTGGTCACAGTGAAGTGTTGGTGCAGACGCACTGTCAGCCACTATCCAGGAGCTCTAGTTTCTCAGGATAAATGCGTATACATTACAAACCTCGGTCTTTCTGTCTCCAACACCATCCCCCCTTTCACCAACCCCCCTGTCCCCCCTCCCCCCTTTCCCATTCTTCCCGTGGGAATGCCGGAAGATCCGTTCAATATAACCTGTATTGCTGGGTACTGGGAATCTGTGCTAGCCAGTTTCTCTTTCTGTCACTGTCTTGGACTGCCTTCCTTTATAACCCATGCCTTGTGGTCTTCTTTGCTGTCGTCATTGCCGCTCTGCCCTTGTCATTCTCTTTCTTTGCTGTCGTCATTGCCGCTCTGCCCTTGTAATTCTCTTTCTTTGCTGTCGTCATTGCCGCTCTGCCCTTGTCATTCTCTTTCTTTGCTGTCGTCATTGCCGCTCTGCCCTTGTCATTCTCTTTCTTTGCTGTCGTCATTGCCGCTCTGCCCTTTGTCATTCTCTTTTCTTTGCTGTCGTCATTGCCGCTCTGCCCTTGTCATTCTCTCACCTTCAGAGTCCTCTGTCTTTGCCTTGTCACGATGCATAACATGCCACTTCTGCTGTCATGTGGTGAAGACGTGGTGAGGCTGTACACACTGTTCAGAGTGGACACGGGTCATTCTGCACTGTCTGTTTGCCAATGCCGTCTGGCTATGTGTTTTTGTTTCACCACAGCCATGTGTGTGTGTGTGTGTGTGTGTGTGTGTGTGTGTTTCTGTTTTGATTTGTTTTTCTGTTGTTAAGAACACATGACACCCCCCTGGAGTTATGAAATTCAATCGCACTGACTGTGGCCCTCAACCAACAACTCCGTTTGATCGGCCCTATGGATGCAGCGGTTTACTTGTCCTTCTATACAATTTTTTTTTTGAGGGGGGAGGGGGGTGGGGAGGGGGGGGCATAGTATACGCTGTTATGCAGTTGGTGGTAGTTTTTCTCTCCAGACGGCTTCTATACCTGATGACGGCCCTGAAAGCGTCCTCTGTGATTGGCTGTCTCTGTGCCTCTCCTCTCTAGCCCTCCTACCCCCATCCCCATCCCCATCCCCAACCCTCTGCTCCCTTCCTCTTCAACACAAACACGCACCTTTATTTTTCTTTCTCCGCCGTCCCCCGACCCCCTCTCTCTCTCTCTCGTGAAACAACATAGTTACTGCAGTTAATTTTAAACCGATTAACTTAATCCGACACTTCATAAAACTTCCCCACAGTAATAGTTTATCCGAGGGATTGACCTCTCTCTCTCTCTCTCTCTCTCTCTCTCTCTCTCTCTCTCTCTCTCTCTCTCTCTCTCTCTGTCGTGCAAGAACAACGAACTGACGACATCCAGTCGCCCAAACTTCACGGGATGCTTCATCAACCTTTTCCCACACAAACACCGGACGCATCTTGGGGGGCCGGAATGTGCTAAAGTTGATCCAGGCAATGGATTTACGATCCCTATTCAGCGGACGAAGGAATGGCATTGCTTCGCCACGTCCGTGAACACCACTGGACGGCCGTCTGCAGGTCACTAGCTGGACTTGTGCAAGTTCTGACGCCCCCGTTTCCCAATCCGATGGGTCTGAGGGGTGGTAAACCAGCTTCCCGAACAAACACTGACACCAGCAGTGTCCGAACCCGTCCCTGGCGGGCCCGATGAAGCCGTCCATGAGGCAGCCAATCAAGCTTGGTGACCTGTCTATTAATGTCTTTGATCAATTTAATCCCCGCTCACCCGCGGGCTGCCACGGTTCCACCGACCCACCCAAGTTTCCCACGCTGAGAGAGAGAGAGAGAGAGAGAGAGAGAGAGAGAGAGAGAGAGAGAGAGAGAGAGAGAGAGAGATAGAATACGGTGTAAACTTTGGGCTGCTGAGCCCGTACAACTGCTCATGTTCTGTACACACGATAAAACGTTAATAGGGGACGCTTTTTATTCAATATACCTGTCTGCCATTCATTTTTCTTTCTCCCCAACCCCACTCCACCCTACCCCATACACCCAATCCTCCCACCATTTCCTTTCTATCTTTCTTTCTTTTTCTCATTTTTTCTTTCTTTCTTTCTTTTCTTTTTTTTTTTTTTTTTTTGTTGAACAAGTTGAAATAAAACTTATCTCCAGTGAAGTGAGGAAGATATATGTACACAACATTGAAATGGGATACAATAACTTTGTTAGAAAAATCACAATTTGAATTCTTACTAAATAAATTGCTAAAGGATAATGTTTATGAAAAGAAACAGGTATCCTATGGCTCCACAAAGTCTTTAAAAAAAAAAACAAAAAAAAAACTTTCATATATCATGAATAAAATAAGTCTTTTTATTAAGTGATACAGTATGGGATATATATATATATATATATATATATATATATATATATATATATATATATATATACACACACATATATAATGCTGAACAATTAAGTAGTGGGGGAAAAAAACAAGTGCAGGCTAACAATTCTTCAGTCATTATAGTAATGACCTGGCAAAGATTTGAACTTTTAGAAAAAAAAAAAAATTAAGATGAAGAAAAAATGGGGAATATATTATCAATATGAAAAACCCTTCACTAGCTGCCTGAGAGAACCATTGTAATCCCTCTCAAAGGCAGATCTATTTGTATTGCTGCTCCTAGGCCTTTCGTCCGCTGGATCGGACTCATCAGGGAGACACGGCTGATTATGTCTGTGCTCCTGGTTTCATATATATATATATATTATATATATATATATAATATTATATGTCATTATATATAATAATAATAATATGTATTTTTTATTCAGGTGATACAATATGGGGTATATACGTAATAATGATAATAATAATAATAATGCATTCAGAACTTCACAGTGATGTTTTCAAGGCCCTGCTAAGTTTAAGATTTTCGCTTACTCAGATATAAAAACAAATACGAACATAACTGTGGTCAGCTGTCTTTTTCCAGCTTACACCTTCATTTTCTTTTCACGTGAACGGTTAAGGCGATGGCGTGACTCCGAAAATGTTGATTCCTATCGTGTGGTGTATAAAGTGTCTTAATGGAATTCAAACCTTCAGTACAGGAACTGGCTGGGGTTATGGATTAGAACTAAGTAGTTTAATTGATGAAAGTTTCAGTAAGATGAATATGACCGATGTACAACTATGTGACGCAGGGAACGCGAACGCTGTACATGGTAAAACAGTGACAAAAAAGTCTGCGAATCAATAACATATCTTCATTTATGTGGAATACAGATGCAGAATGGGGAGAAAATGGAGAATAGACGGGGGGGGGGGGGGGGGGGGGGGGGAGGGAGAGGGAGAGAGAGAGAGAAGAATGCGAATGCGAATGCGATGAAGTCACTCTCGTAAATGAGAGACAGACAGACAGACAGACAGACAGACAGAGACAGAGACGTGCGGGGAAGGGAGGAGGGTATGGAGGGCACAAAACAAAACAAAACGAAATCACTTTCACTGACTCTAATAGCAATAAAGCATGAACGGGTAACGTACGGAACGCCATATCAAAAGAAGAAGAAGGACAGAGAGAGAGAGAGACAGAGACAGAGACAGAGACACAGAAGAAGAAGAACAAGCGCAGAACAAGGGTGGGAGAGGGGGTATAAACGAGATGGGGAACCATTTGGTGTGAGGATGCTTCCGGCGTATTACAACATACCTACAGGCTTGAGAACAACAGACTGTTCGCTTGAGGTGGGGGAAGTGAAGGGGCAAAGACAATGGTTGGAAAGGGGTGTGAGAGAGAGTGTGAGTGTGTGAATATGTGTGTGTGTGTGTGTGTGTGTGTGTGTGTGTGTGTGTGTGTGTGTGTGTGTGGAAGGGTGGTTGGTATGTGTGTGTGTGTGTGGAAGGGGAGGATACAGTGATTGCGGAGGCACAGAGAAATGTGTCGTAAGGAGCAGTGTTGCATCTAAGTAGGCCCTAGGTGCATGACGATTTTTGTGTCATGTCATCAATATTCATTGTAAGTAAACGAGCATTACAGATAACTTAAAGTAGATAATTTGTTCT
>JADBJO010000234.1:365660-368160 GCA_016801955.1 Conus betulinus | reverse complement strand
TTCCGTGTCACCTCAGTAGCATTGCACCCACGTCACCATTCCGAACCCCCGCACACAGCCACAGCCTGGCCCGTTCTGCCACAGCCCCGGCATCGGCAATCCACAGGGAGCAGTCAACGTCAAGTCGTCATCAGGCAGCCCACCACAGGAGACACTGCACTGCTGCCGAGTCACTTCGGAGATGTTCAGTGGTGCCTGTTCTGATCCAACGCACGGAGAGCACCACATACTAAACCCCTACTGGTGACAACAAACTGCTTAGTCACAGAGCCAGTGTAAATGAGCTCCCCCTTCGGAGGCGCCACCACGTCCATCCAATGACAGTCCCCATGAATTTGCCGATACAGCTGACCTGAGGGAGCTGAACCAAGGACATGGTTCGTCGACAGGTAATCGAAAGTGAGGTCACCATGACAAAGTCACGAAGAGGCACAGAATTTGAGACGGTTTTTGTTAATTTTTTTTTTTTTTTATGCTCATCGATGAGGATGAAGGTGGTGCCACGGATTGACATTCACGTCTGTCTTTCACGCTCTCACTGTCATAATACATTCCAGCGTCAACCAGACACGAGAAATACAAACACCTGCTGTAGTGATGAGGAAAAATTAATTTGAGCACGACTTTCAGACACCCCCTCCATTACGTGGATCAAACTCGACTTAATTGTCCCAATCTTCCCACACAAACGGAGCCCTTATCAAACTTGGCTCTCGGTAGGAGCCCGTAAGAGCAGCAGGGGGTTGAACATCTATGGGAAGAGAATGGAGTCACAATCCGCTAATAACTGTTTTCCCTGTTTTCCCGAGGAAAAAAAAAAACGGGTACTGCCCTCAAGGAAAGCAGCGATAATAGGGAAATCAGTTATTATCACACCCTAGAATCACACCTGTTTTCTGCACTCCCATTTCCGCATGCACATGTCAGGAATAACAGAAAAAAACATCGACAATTATTAATTTCCCTGTGATCGCTCCTTTTCCTCGGGGATACTGTCTGTTTTCCTCAGGAAACCATTTCTGATCCCCAGGGGAAGAAAAGGGGGGGAAATAGAGAAAACAGGGAAACCAGTTCTGATCCCCAGCGGAAGAAAAGGGGGGAAATAAAGAAAACAACAGGGAAACCATTTCTGATCCCCAGGGGAAGAAAAAAAGGGGGGAAATAAAAGAAAACAGGGAAACCCAGTTTCTGATCCCCAGCGGAAGAAAAAGGGGGGAAATAAAGAAAACAGGGAAACCAGTTCTGATCCCCAGGGGAAAAAAAGGGGGGAATAGAGAAAACAGGGAAACAAGCTATGATCCCCTGGGGAAGAAAAGGGGGAATAAAGAAAACAGGGAAAACCATTTCTGATCCCCAAAGGAAAGGGGGGAAAAAAAAAAAACAGAAAATGGGGGGAATAGAGAAAACAGGGAAACAAGCTATGATCCCCTGGGGAAGAAAAGGGGGGGAAAAGAAAACAGGGAAACCATTTCTGATCCCCAGGGGAAGAAAAGGGGGGAAAAAAGGAAAACAGGGAAACCATTTCTAATCCCAAGGGGAAGAAAAGGGGGAAAATAAAGAAAACAGGGAAACCAGTTCTGATCCCCCCAGGGAAGAAAAGGGGGGGAAATAAAGAAAACAGGGAAACCAGTTCTGTTCCCCAGGGGAAGAAAGGGGGGGAAATAAAGAAAACAGGGAAAACCATTTCTGATCCCCAGGGGAAGAAAAGGGGGAAATAAAGAAAACAGGGGGAAACCAGTTCTGATCCCCAGGGGAAGAAAAAGGGGGGGGGAAAATAAGGAAAACAGGGAAAAACCATTTCTAATCCCAAGGGGAAGAAAAAGGGGAAATAAAGAAACAGGGAAACCATTTCTGATCCCCAGGGGAAGAAAAGGGGGGAAATAAAGAAAACAGGGAAACCATTTCTGATCCCCAGGGGAAGAAAAGGGGGGAAATAAAGAAAAACAGGGAGGGAAACCAGTTTCTGATCCCCAGGGGAAGAAAAGGGGGGAAATAAAGAAAACACGGGGGAAACAGTTCTGATCCCCAGGGGAAGAAAAAGGGGGGAAATAAAGAAAACAGGGAAACCATTTCTAATAATCCCAAGGGGAAGAAAAGGGGGGAAATAAAGAAAACAGGGAAACCATTTCTGATCCCCAGGGGAAGAAAAGGGGGGAAATAAAGAAAACAGGGAAACCAGTTCTGATCCGGAGGAGAAGAAAAGGGGGGAATAAAGAAAACAGGGAAACCAGTTCTGATCCCCAGGGAAGAAAAAGGGGGAAATAAAGAAAACAGGGAAACCAGTTCTGATCCCCAGGGGAAGAAAAGGGGGGGAAATAAAGAAAACAGGGAAACCAGTTCTGATCCGGAGGGGAAGAAAAAGGGGGAATAAAGGAAAACAGGGAAAAAGGGATTTCTGTTCCCCAGGGGAAGAAAAGGGGGGAAATAAAGAAAACAGGAAAACAGTTCTGATCCGGAGGGGAAGAAAAGGGGGGAAATAAAGAAAAACAGGGAAACCAGT
>JADBJO010000234.1:345660-360660 GCA_016801955.1 Conus betulinus | reverse complement strand
TGTGTGTGTGTGTGTGTGTGTGTGTGCGCGCGCGCGCGCGAGTGTGTGTGTGTGTGTGTGTGTGTGTGTGTGTGTGTGTGTGTGTGTGTGTGTGTAATAAGTACCATACACCTGTGTGTACGTGTGTGCATGCAAGATACTATGCTAATTATAATGAGGACAGAGGCCTGTATTTGCCTCGCCCACTTCTGCGGAGATCAGGGCGCTTAGAAACAGAAGTGAAAAAAAATCAACGTTCAAATACCTCTCACCAAATGCACACGCGCACGAACACATTCAAAGAAGGGAAGGGAGGGGAAGAGGGAGGCAGAACGTGGGAGTGAGCAAGTTGGTAGGAAACATCCTGTGTTCTCCGATTCATGTTTCGTGTGGTTAACATCACTGTCAATAAAAACATTTCGTGTGAATGTTGTTTGGCTGCTTGGCTGGTTGTTGTTGATGGAAGAACTTTTCCGTTGATATCTTTTTTTTTTTTCCCTGTATCATAATCATTATTAACGCTACCAAACTCTATCACCATGTCAAAAATCAGTGACAGGAAAATATACATGTGACGGACGTTTCTTCGTTGATGATTATTAATACGCCCGCATGTTAACATTCATCATTACTAATTTTGATACATTACAGAAGGATTTAAAGTATTTGTTCTATTATCTAAATTCTGTCAAGAATGCTTATTCACAATGTATACTAAAAGCATACAAAGCATGTATGGAAAGCATAAAAAAATGGAGATTGAATTCGAATTTTTAAAAGAAAAACTTGCCTTCATTTATTTTTATTAAATCCATTCAGTGGAATGAATGACCGATTTTTATAAACTCTGACTGAACTAGTTTGTTTGTTTGTTGTTTTTAATCTAAGGAAAACAGTTTACAAAAAAAAAAAAAAAAAAAAAAAGGCGGTGGTGTTAAACATCAACGATCACGTTAAGCATGAAAATTGAAATAAGCCAATTTTGTATTGTAAAAAAAAAAAAATCTGAAAAATAGAAGAACAGCCAAACAGCCAACAAAAATTAAGACAACAAACAAACAATGAAGAAGGAAGAAAGAAACAAAAGAAAAAAAAAAAAAACTTCAGTTGTTAATCAAAGATCGAGTGATACAAAGCGCGCGTGCTTGAGCCCTTCACATACTGAAAATCAAAATTGCATCCCCTTTTCGGTCACGGTTTACTCGCTTCCGAACGGTTGTTTCTTTGGGCATTTGCGCGACACCGGAATAATAGTACATATTCAACCTGCAATGACTACTGGAGAGGATGAAACCCGATGTGCCGTGTGCTAATCCATGCAGTTATAAACAACAGCAGCAGCAACTGCAGCAGCAGCAGCAGCAACAACAACAACAGAAACGACAACAACAACTTGCCTGCACGTTTAATTCCGTTCCATGCCAGAAGAAGAACGCGGGGGAATATGATGAAATCAAAGAAGACAATAATGCACACAGGTGTTGTGTTCAGATATCTTTCCTGACACGGACTGTGCTATTTTGTCTCACCGAGAACGGTGAACCACAATGTTACAACCGGCGAGTGAAGAGAAGAAGAAGAAGGAAAAGAAAAAAAAAAATAAAAAAAAAAAAAAAAAAAAAAAGAGAAGAAAGAAGAAACAGAAAATTACGAAGAGGAAAAAAACAAGAGGAAGAGAGGAGGAGGAGGAGAAGAAGGAAAAACAAGGCAACGACAACGACAGCAAAAATGAAGAAAGAAGAAGAAGAGAAGAAGAATGAAACACACTCATAATCGCGTTTTCGTTTAATATCAAGATATATATTCAAACAGAAGAAAAGAACGACTGTTTCTTTCAGAAAAAAAGGAGTGGCAAAGGTACCTGTAGTTACTGAAGAAATAGAAAAGTCGGAAGAAAATACCCCCCCCCCCCCCAAAAAAAAAAAAAAAAAAAAAGAAAGAAAAAGAAAAAAAAAATGAAAAGAAAACCGTAAATAGAGAAAACAATGGCAAAAGAAACATTCAGCAGACCCATTCAAAAGGATTTTTTTCAAACTAAGGCATACATATAATTTAAAATATTTGTTCAGCTGTTACTGCCATCTTCTTCTCTCCCTCCCCCCCCCCCCCCCCCCCCCCATCCCCCGCGCGCCTTTACAAAATAGAGAGAGAGAGAGAGAGAGAAGAGAGAGAGAGAGAGAGAGAGAGAGAATGGAAAAGGAGAAAAAAAAAAAAAAAAAAAAAAAAAAAGAAAGAAAGTACGTACGAAGCCGACGAGACAGAGAAAATAGCGGGAAAAGAAACATTCAGTAGGCTAATTTTCATCAACACTAGGCATACGTGTAATTCAGAATATAGATAGATAGACAGATGGATATATATATATATATATATATATATATATATATATATATATATATATTCATGTGTGCTGTCTGTATGGGCGAGAACAAACCGCACACGAACAGGAAGCTCTGTAATCAATATCAGAATTTCAATATATAAATGCAGCCCGAAAATTTAATATACTTTCCCCCCCTGTTCTCTACCTCGCCATATTAAAATACTTATTACTTTTTAACTTTCTTAAATGTGTGTGTGTGTGTGTGTGTGTGTGTGTGTGTGTGTGTGTGTGTGTGTGTGTGTGTGTGTGTGTGTGAGTCTGTCCGGAAACCGCTCTAGGCGCTCTACAAAAAAAGCGACACACGTATACATGTAACGTTCTACATAACACATTATATCATTACTACACATATACACACCAAAATACGCCTCAGAAATGTTTCAATTGCAAACAAACAACTATGTTATTTATATGCACATTTCTCCAAAATAGCACAGACATGCATACACACATACAAATACAAACATGCATTCGAACATCGCTCACATACGGGAAAGCACTTGGCCTACAATTCACATGGATATGCCACAAGAAGACCTACATACAGCCAAGAGAAGAGAGGAGTTTTAATGCCAGATTTGAAAGAGACGCGAGAGCCAGATAATAAACGGTTGTCAGGGAGTCTGTAGATTACAGTAAAGCGCCGTATAGCATTATCAATGTCTTAAATGTACATAGGTGTACAGACTTTTGCCACTTCAGCATATACGCCCTACACCAATTCACTCGCGGTGGGGCCTATAGCGAGATGCTGGGTGACTTTTTTTTCTTCACCCAGCTGACTGGCACAGGAAGTACAGTTTCTGCTCACGGGCATCATTTCAAAACTGACACTTCTTTATGACTTCTGACAAAACTCCAGGTTGACGGGACGAGTCGAAAATGAATAGGCCTACCTACAGGTACAGCGTGACCAAGGTGTGTCCAAGAATCACCCGATGAACGACTTCTTACCTTTCTGTACAGACTTGGCGGTGGCGGTGGCAATGGGCGTCACTGGTTTACTGCCATCATAATACGGATGGGCAGTGTCCATAAGTCTTTGATGTCGCCGCACAGACAGGTAGCTCTCAGGTGTTGCCTGCTGCAGATGCTGGATGGGGGACGGGGAGGAGAACTGGGAGGGGGAGTGTTGGTCCTTCACCTCCTCCTTACTCTCCCCCTCTCCATTGAGGATGGCGTCGATGGTAAAGGAGGACGACTTCTTGGGCCTGGCGGTCTGAGTGTGTGCCGTCGGGGGGGTGCTGTGCCGAGGCAGTGGACAACGGCGATGAGCTGGGTGAGGGGTGCGGTCGTTGCCGCTGCCTTTGATGGCCAAAGCGGCGGTCGTCATAGCCTCGGTGGCTCGGCAATACGGGTGGTAGGCGGGCAACTGGGTGGCCATGAAAGCAGGGTGGATGGCAAAGTCTGCCGCGTGGCTTTTGCCCGGGTACACCGACATGTAGGGCCACAGGATGTAAGCAGGGTCGTAGACACTGTTGGTCTGCATGATGTTCACAATACTGTCACCACCACGAACCAGCAGAGCTGCTGACACTTCAGCTGAACGGGTAAAAGGCGTCAACTTCTGTCCAGTCACTCCTCAGTCAGGTCAGTGAGGTCGGGGGCCATTAAGTTCCTCGCGTTGAATTAACTCACATGACGGAACGAGTTTTCTTTTCAAACAGCATGTCAAACAAAATGATTAACTTCCAACGTGTTTGATTCGACACTTGCAGCAAAAGCCACCGTCGGTCAGATCGCGCGGCTGGTGAAATTGCACAGGATACAGGTTTCCTTCGGAGCGTTGATAGTTCTGTTCAAATTCGATGTTGTAATCCCGCCGCACACGCAGGCTGTGTTGCACGTCGTTCGTGGCATCAACTCGTCAAAAAGAGACTGACTACGGACGACCTGTCCACGGTTAAATGTGAGCTGCAAGCTCTTCCGTTGAGCTGATCTGTAGGTGGTCGTCTGCCAAACCGCCCCCGCCTCGCTCCACTGGATCACTTCCCCCTGACCACCGTCAGCCTCAATTACCTCCCTGTCTCTGATTCGATTACCTTGAACAGCCCCCTGCCAGTTCAGCCTTGTTGACTTTATAATCACACGACAGGGGCGGGGCTGGGCACGGCCTACCCAGCTCGGCGGGCCAATCGTTTCTTCCCGTGTCCTGACCCGTCAAACGAGACGACCAATGACAGGCGGCGTGAGGACGGGGAGCGGAGGCCGTGGTCTCGGGAGGTAGGGAGTGTCTGCTTGGCTGCGCTTTTAACGTGATGACAGGCGCTGAGGGCACTTCAACGATCGGAAATGAACGCCAGGGTGGCCGCTGTTCTGCCGCAAAAAGGCTGTGAATGTCGAGAGGGGAAAGAGGGGGGAACGAGCGCGACTCTGTGTATGTGTGTGTGTGTGTGTGTGTGTGAGGAGGAGGAGGGTTGGGTTCCGGGGGACGGGGCTGGGGGCAAAAAGAGGGATTTATGTTACCGAGATTATGGGGCAAACATGTTGAATCCACATTTGTTACAAAACAACATAGAATTATTATAATTGAATGATTAACAAAAATCCACAAGATCAAATAAAAACGAGAGAGAGAGAGAGAGAGAGAGAGAGAGAGAGAGAGAGAGAGAGAGAGAGAGATGACACGGGAGAGAGATTTTGCGAGACAGATAAAAGAGCATTTGTTGTGTTTTTCCATCATTCAGTTGCAAGATGTGTGTGTGTGTGTGTGTGTGTGTGTGTGTGTGTGTGTGTGTGTGTTTTCCATAATCGACATGGAAACAACACCTGCTACTAAATCAGCATTTTGAGTCTTCGCAATGCATTCGTTTGTTCCTTCATTCTTTATCTGTCTATGTTGCTCTTCATATTTAGTAAGGTCATTTTAAACACAACGAAATCGCTGGACGATCCTATAAACATTTTTATTTATGTTAAGTTCAAACAGAATACAATAATGACTATGCACAAAACTGAAAATCAATATCAGAATAACAAGAACAAATCACAGCAACGAAAATAGCAAGAAACTCGTCATTTTCAGAAATTTCTGTCAGTCAAACATCAGTGATAGAAAATATTTTAATCTCCGTTTCTTTCTTTTAGACACGGTGACTTTCCATTCTCTCTCTCTCTCTCTCTCTCTCTCTCTCTCTCTCTCTCTCTCTCTCTCTCTCTGATAAAGTTGCTTTTTTCCTGAGTTGATTTCTTCACACACGCACACACTGATTTCTTCACACACACACACACGCATGCGCGCACACTCACAAATCTGTTTTTACCTACCTACCTACCTACCTACCTGCCTACCTATCTATCTATCTGTCTATCTATCTATCTATCTATCTATCTATCTATCTATCTATAGGAGAGGTGGGAGCTTCTTTTTGAGGCACTGAGGTGCGGCGGGTTGACGTTGCGAGTTGCTGTGAGGTCGTGGGGGTCGATTCCCACTACTTACTCATAATGTGGGATTATTCAGCCCCGAATAGCTCCTACCCAGACTTCAGTTGGCTGCAGGCTGACATGGGAAGACCGGGACCACACTGTCAAGTTTCATCCTCTCAGTGGATGGCTCTCCGAGAGTGTTGCTCAAAATTTCATGTCCAGCACTACAGGTTTCTGCAGCTATCGGGCCTGGTTGAAGTTGGGATATATTATGAAGGTAAAAGTAGATTAGAGCCCTGCCCTGCAATCTCTGACTGGAATTGAACTGTATAGCATCATCTTGATCATCCTGGTCCTCATCGATAAGTAAACTGTAAAAGAAAAGGTTCGAATTCTGTGCCCCTTTGTACCCTGCTCTCGTGGTGACATCAGTCAGTTTCGATTTCCTTTTCACGCCTAGATGTCCTTGATGAGTTCGTCTTGAGTCCGTCAGTATATGCCAGGTCATGGAGAATGTCGCTGGACGGACGTGATGACACCGTCCCGGGAGGGGCACGATAATTCACGCTGGTCCCACGTCGTGAATGGGAGGCTTAGTCGAGGGTATCCTGGATAAGAAGAGGCACCACTGAACACCACCGAAGTGACGCGGCAGCAGTGCAGTGCAGTCTCCTGTAGTGAGTTGCCTTGCTGCTCCCAGTGTGTTGTTGTGCCAGGGCTGTGGCTGGACAAGCCAGAGTAAGGTCCAGAATGGGGAGCAGTATGAGCGGTGTGCGAGTAATGCCATTGAAATAGCGCAGAACATGACAACAACTCTCTCTCTTCTCTCTCTCTCTCTCTCTCTCTCTCTCTGAGTCTCTCTCTCTCTCTCTCTCTCTCTCTGAGTCTCTCTCTCTCTCTCTCTCTCTCTCTCTCTCTCTCTCTCTCTCTCTCTCTCTCTCTCTCTCTGCACTCTCCCTCATCATCGCTCACTCGTTCCCCTCTCTTCTCATCCCCCCCCTTCCCCTCTCCTGTCTGTCTTGGTCAGGAAAATGTAAAGCATGTTGTCATCACGTCTGTGGTCAGTACATCCTATTCAGCGTGGGCCAACCTGTGCAGTGGTCGGGGCCATAAGTATGTGGACCTGGTGGTCTCCCTGTTAGCCATGCTCATCGGTCTCCATCAGTGTTGGACAGGCAACAATTGGCCAGCTGACAATGCAATCTGTCATACCCTTCATTTGCACTGTCTGTCTGTCACTTTCTCTCTTATTTACACACACACACACACACACACACACAGAGCGTGCGCGAGTTTGCGAGAGCCCCCCCCCCCCCCCCCCCCTCCTCCGCGCACACACACACATACTCAAACTCACATACACACATACAATCTCTCTCTCTCTCTCTCTCTCTCTCTCTCTCTCTCTCTCTCTCTCACACACACACACACACACACACACACACACACACACACACACACACACACACACACACACACACATATGTACCACAATCTTACTGTAAACAAAAAGTGATTGTTGATTTGTTTACAATTATCCATAGCATATTCATCGTTCATAAACCTCTCACCCACGGAAAACAGCAGCACGAGCTAGGGAAGGGGAGGCTGGGCTGCGGCAGGAGGGGTGGACAAGAGATGAAGGAGACGCTCCGTTTTCATCTTTGTCATGTTGTCTCACCACTGTGGCCCAGACTCAACTGTTAACTACAGTGTAACTAACAAACAAGGGAGAAGGATGGGGTAAGGTTTGTCTGGGTGTGGGTGGGGAAAGGTTTTTGAAGTGTTAGTATGGCATGATTTATTTGATAGTTTTCGCTCATTTGGTTCGGTGGTTTGAAAGTGTTAAACGTGGCATGATTTATTCCATAGCCTTCACTCACTTGGTTCAGTGGTTTGAAAGTGTTAACGCGGCATGATTTATTTCATAGCCTTCACTCATTTGGTTCGGTGGTTTGGAAGTGTTAACGCGGCATGATTTATCTCATAGCCTTTCACTCATTTGGTTCAGTGGTAGAACACCACGTTGACCGTCAAGAGTCGCGCGTTCGATTCCTGTTGGAGCCTACCTTTCAAATTATGAAATGTGTCGTTGTTCTGATAGTGTCGGTGTGGTGTTAAAAAGGTGTTTGACAACCCTCGCCCCCAACCCCCCCCCCCCCCCCCCAACCCCTTCCCTGCATCCACCGCCCGGTTTTCTTACCGTCATGGGATGATGACTTCCTCCTGTCTGCGACATCAGGGGAAATGGGTGAGGATGTGAACCCAGATAACCTGAACTAGGGTCAAGGAATTCCAGAGAGTTAACTCGCATGTCATGATTTCTTTCTTTCTCTTTTAAGTCATGTTTGCTAATGTGCATGTGGATCTGCACATCTGCGGTTATGCTAGGTACACTGTTCTCATCTGGCGTCCAGGTAGGTGGGATTTTAGCAAGTACAATGGGTACCAGAGGGGACCGGTGAGATTTTAGCAACTACAATGGGTACCAGTGGGGACCGGTGAGATTTTAGCAACTACAATGGGTACCAGTGAGGACCGGTGAGATTTTAGCAACTACAATGGGTACCAGTGGGGACCGGTGAGATTTTAGCAACTACAATGGGTAACAGTGAGGACCGGTGAGATTTTAGCAACTACAATGGGTACCAGAGGGGACCGGTGAGATTTTAGCAACTACAATGGGTACCAGTGGGGACCCGGTGAGATTTTAGCAACTACAATGGGTACCAGTGAGGACCGGTGAGATTGTAGCAACTACAATTGGTACCAGAGGGGACCGGTGAGATTTTAGCAACTACAATGGGTACCAGTGGGGACCGGTGAGATTTTAGCAACTACAATGGGTACCAGTGGGGACCTTGTCACGTTGTTGCTTTTTCATGGCTGTAATATGTGTTCTGTACACCCGTTATCTATAAAGCCTTTGTATCTCTGTGTGCTCGTGTGTGTGTGTGTGTGTGTGTGTGTGTGTGTGTGTGTGTGTGTAGTAATAGTAGTAGTAGTAGTAGTAGTAGAGGAGGAGGAGGGAGGAGAAACAGTTGGAAGGCAGCGGGCGAGGCGTAGTGTGGGAAGTGCCGTCATCTGTCAACTAAAAGCTATGTGATGGGTGTATGTGTGGCTCAGTTTGCTGTACCGGTAATGGTAATAGTAATGTTGCTTATAGCCCAGCCGACCGCAAAGGGCCATATGAGGGCTGTCACCACGTTAAAATCAACTCAAGTCATGAAAAAAAAAAGCAAAACACAACGCCTTAAACTTATGTCTTTATAATACATCTTCTAAAAACGTACCAGAAACTTCGTTAAACTCTTTTCTTCCGTAAAATCTTAGTAGACGTAGCCTATAATTTATGTGTGTGTGTGTATGTGTGTGTGTACACACACACACACACACACACACACACACACACACACACACACACACACACACACATACGCGCGCGCACACGCGCGCGCGCACTTAGAAAGAAAGAGAGAGAGAGAGAGAGAGAGAGAGAGAGAGAGAGAGAGTTTCTTTTCAATCTCTTCTTAAACACATAGATTGTGTGTGTGTGTGTGTGTGTGTGTGTGTGTGTGTGTGTGTGTGTGTGTGTGTGTGTGTGTGTGTGTGTGTGTGTGCGCGCGCGCGCGCGCGCAGGCGTGTTTTTGTATCATTTTACTCTTTGGAAAAAAAAGCCTGGATGTAATCGTATAGAGAGGAATGATTGACTCACCCAGTATAGCCCAGTATTGTCTGCCTGCAGTGTGTCAACAGTTGAGCAGTTATGTTACAAAACCTTATACATTCTGTAAGTAGGTTGCTGGAGGATTTTCTACTGTCATGAACTGTTGTACATTCTATATGTAGGTCGTTAGATAACTAGCTACTGTGTCGTGAACTGTTTGTACAGTCTATATGTAGGTCGTTGGATGACTAGCTACTGTGTCGTGAACTGTTGTACAGTCTATAAGTAGGTTGTTGGATGACTTGCTGCGATGAACGGTTGTATATTCTATTTGTAGGTTGTTGGATCACTTGCTGCTGTGCCATGATCTGTTGTACATTCTGTATATAGGTTGTTGGATAACTTGCTACTGTGCCCAATGATCAGTTGTACATTCTGTATATAGGTTGCTGGGCGACTTGCTACTGTGTGATGAACTGTTATACATTCTATATGTAGGTTGTTGGATAACTTGCAACTGTGCCATGATCTGTTGTACATTCTGTATATAGGTTGTTGGATCACTTGCTGCTGTGCGATGAACTGTTATACATTCTATATGTAGGTTGTTGGATGGATCACTTGCTACTGTCTCATGAACTGTTGCATATTTTGTACATAGGTACATCATGAACTGTTGTACCTTCGCTGTGTAGGTTGCTGGACGTTATAAACTGTTGTACCTTCGGTGTGTTGGTGGATGGACTGTTGTACCTCTGTGGTTGCTGGATGCTTTGCTACCATATTATGAACTGTTGGACATTGTGTATGTAGGCTGCAGGATGTTTTGAAGTGTTGGACATTCTCCATGTAGGCTGTTGGATGTTTTGAACTGTTGGACATTGTGTATGTAGGCTGCAGGATGTTTTGAAGTGTTGGACATTCTCCATGTAGGCTGTTGGATGTTATGAACTGTTGGACATTGTGTATGTAGGCTGCAGGATGTTTTTGAAGTGTTGGACATTCTCCATGTAGGCTGTTGGATGTTTTGAACTGTTGGACATTGTGTATGTAGGCTGCAGGATGTTTTGAAGTGTTGGACATTGTGTATGTAGGCTGCAGGATGTTTTGAAGTGTTGGACATTGTGTATGTAGGCTGCAGGATGTTTTGAAGTGTTGGACATTCTCTATGTAGGCTGTTGGATGTTTTGAACTGTTGGACATTCTGTATTTAGGCTGTTGGATGTTTTGAACTGTTGGACATTGTGTGTGTAGGCTGAGGATGTTTTGAATTGTTGGACATTGTGTATGTAGGCTGTTGGATGTTTTCCCTGTGACTTACCTGTCTCTCAACACAGTGACATCACTGGTAGAGCTCAGCTCACCCTGTGGGCGATGAGCAATCAAAACGGAAATCTGTATTATCAGGATCTCTCGTTTTATGGGCTGTTAATCTAGCGAAAAAAAAAACCACGAACAAGAACTCTTATAGAAAAAATTAAACATGTAATAAAAAAAAAACCGGACTTTCCTATTCTCTTCATGATAAATCAGCACAAGAACAAAGGCAACTTAAACTAAAAGTCTGAACTAGAGAAATAGAATAGAATGGGAGCTGGCTGATGTGTGTGTGTGTGTGTGTGTGTGTGTGTGTGTGTGTGTGTGTGTGTGTGTGTGTGTGTGTGTGTGTGTGTGTGTGTGTGTGTGTGTGTGTGTGTGAGTGAGAGAGAGAGAGAGAGAGAGAGAGAGTATTGGTTTCTCGTCATTCTGGTACTTATTTCATGTTTGTGGATAATACTATCGCATTCTACTTCAAAACAATGTTTGAATATAGTTAATCCTCTGGGCTTAAAGTGTTCTTATCAACTATGAATGTATAAGTAATACACATTGAAGGAACAAACCAACTGACGACAAATAGTGGTTGTACAGGCAGAGTTAGCCGGAAGCAGAACGAACCCATTGTTTCTAAGTTAGGAAATATTAAACGCGCGCGTGCGTGCATGCGTGCGTGCGTGTGTGTGTGTGTGTGTGTGTGTGTGTGTGTGTGTGTGTGTGTGTGTGTGTGTGTGTGATGATACTGAGAAAATGGCAGCTCCAAGTTGCACCAGGATCTTAAACTACATTAATGCCAAGCATGCAACTGATCAATAATGCATTAGACGAACAGCCGGCCATAGCCAGGCAGGTTCCGTACGATGGCGTCTGCCACTTTCATGCCGTGCACTTCAACGCTCAGTCTATCTCTCTGCTTCAGTCTTGATCTACCTCGACGGTTTTTTTTTTTTTTTTTTTCATCTGTCTTTCCCCTGCCTTCCTCCTCTGCCTTCTTCCTTCTTTCTTGAATGACCATGGCCATCTTTTGACACCCTCAGGACCAAGTGATAAAGGCCACAAGAGGGTATCACCCTCTGACAGACAAGACCAGGTTGGCTGATCGATAGCAAGTAGCATGAGACAGTCCTACATCGCAAGCTTGTATCGTTGCGCCATACTTCGACCCCCTTCCGCTCCCCTCCATACCTACCCCATTCCCTCTCTCCGATCCCCAAAACTGTTGTCCCGACGCCCGCTCATTACCCCAACCTGATGAAAGCCTCGCTCAGAGAGAGAGAGAGAGAGAGGGAGAGGAGACAGACATTCATCACCCGCTCTTGTTCTTCGTTTCCCTTTATTGGACCCCCAGCATCCTGCGCCGCCGCGTGCAGTAGTAAAGGCAAACAATGCGTCGGTCTAAACATGGAACTGGTTGTCTCTTCAACAAACGCGCCGATTGGTGTTCGTAAGCCACGTGACCCGCACATCTCGTGCGGATGACCTTATGACCCCGGCAAGTGTTCAGTGACTCCCCAGCTTTTCTCATCAGGCGAAGGCATTGTTCACTTTTGTCCGTCGACCGCTTCTGAGAAGCCGCCCGCCATACTGCTCTTGGTGCCTGACTCATAATGCAGTGCGGGCGGATTGGGGCAGGGCACTGCACCCCATGGCGACGTCCATGAAGGCTGGGCTATGGCTGTCGTTCCGAGATACTGCTTCTACCCCCCCCCCCCCCCCCCCCCCCCCCCCCCCTCCCTCCTCACCCCCCCCGTCCTCTTCAATCAGGAAGTGTTTGTGTAGCATGAAAGCAAACGGTTGGTCATCAACTAGCCTAAATGTATGGGTAAATATTGCCAAGATAACTGCAGTTTCAACACCCCCCCCCCCCCCCCCCCCCCCCCCCCCACACACACCCCATGAAAACGAAAAGTTAAAAACATTCCAAACTTGAACGAAGAAGATTTTCTTTCTCTTTTCAAACATGAGCAACATGATTTTATATCCTTTCTAAACATGAGCAACATGTATAGAAAGAAAATCCTCTCCGTGTCTGACACAACTTTGACAGAAAATAAGCTTTCATTTTATTTTAGTGTCACATAACTATTGCTAGTTGTCGCTTCAAAAGAAGTTCCATGAATTACGTTTTCTTGCTTTCTTTTTCTTTTCCTTCTTCTTCTTCTTCTCTCTCTCTCTCTCTCTCTCTCTCTCTCTCTCTCTCTCTCTCTCTCTCTCTCTCTCTCTCTCTCTCTCTCTCTGCGCGAGTGCGGGCGTGCGTGCGCCCCTATGGAAAGAAGTCACTCAAGATGTAATGCTCCCTAGCCGTAATTCCAATACTCCTTACAACCAAGTTTATACAAGGACATATAAGTACCAGTCATGTGCACATGCGCATACGCATCCTTGTCCTAAAAATCACATGTGTTACAAAATTCCATACTGGCGAGCCTTCAGGACCCCAAGCAGTACAGCCCCCATGACTGTGGAACACTTCCTGCAGGACTGTCCCACACATCAAAGGCTAAGAGCAGAGACCTGACCTGCTGACACATCGACGAGGGAGGAGCTATATGGATCTCTGAAGGGCCTCCGCCGCACAGCAGCCTTCATCAGCGCCTCCTGGATTCCTATCTGAGTGTACGAAGAGAAAGTCTCAACATAATAGTTCTCACGGTAGCTGAATAATTAATACATATGTTTTCAAGGTAAAGTTATTCCCTTACCGCACCATACTAACCTGTTTACTGATCATGTTACACGGCTGCCATTTTTGTTCATCTTAGAATCTCATATCCAAATAAAGTTAATGAAAGATGCAGGCAGTTTTTGTTCCCCGTTGTCAATTTATACTGAAAAAACTCCCCGACGGAAGGTGGGGGTGGAGTGTGGGGGGTGTGAGTTGGCCACAAAGGTAGGACAACAAAATAGATAACAGAAAAGAAAGATAAGTAAATAAATAAACAAATGACGGATGTGTTCAAGAGATTAACACAAGAGAGGAATTACCGGTACAGAATTTCTAGAAGGGAGGATACAATTTATACTGAAGCTCCCTGGCATACCCACGGGGGTAATTAGAGTAGAACTAGAAGTAATTATAAATTAAACAATGTTGCTTTTGCTTGTACCATCTTTTGGTAGTGCGCTCTCCCGAGAAGAATGTCATTCAATGGGCGCTATCAAAATCAACAGGAAGCTGCCGTTGTTAGAAGCACTTAGCATTAAACTATGACATTCTGAATAGCTGGTGATGTCTATCAATTTTTTTTTTAAACAAAAGTCATGTCTGGAAAAATCACAACATACGGGTAACAAGCTGCTCAAATCTAGTGGTCAAAGCTTGTCCGGAGCTGTCCACACCAATTTGCCGGTGGCCTGAAACAGCATCATCAGTGTCAGCAGTCCTTTCAGGCCAATTGTCGTCTGCGCGCTTTCCACTGGCCTTTGAGTTCTCTCCCCTCTGTCTGGGTGCGTCTTGACCTAACGGAGCCGTGAAGTCGCTTTGCGCCTTGAGCCGTTAGCTGTCAAATCGCTGGTCACTCCGTCGGCGTGAATGTGCCGTTAATCCAGCTCCTAAACCGGTGGTGTCATTTTGATTCTGATCAAATGTGACACAGCGGCCTGACACAAACAACATCTATTTTCAAGACACCATTTTTTTTTTGTTTTCTTCTTTCTTTCTTAATCGGAAAGTTTTCATTTATTTACAGTTTTCGTTTGTTTTTCTTTTAACTCATGATCTTGGGCCGAGTGAAATTTAACCTGTAACTGAATGAACTATGATTTAAAGGCTTTCAACTTGGTCAGATCAGTGCAAGTGTAGAGTCAACTGTGACCCATTCTTGATGGTGAATTTAAGATATTTTGTAAAAAGGAGGGGACAGGAGAAATCCAACTTGATCAAACAGATGGACAGCTAATGTCCATGTCCATAGTCACACTTCACATCACCACCTCGTCGTCGGATTACGACATGAAGCGGAAAAGGGGCATGTTTTCATGTTGCATGTTGCAAATAGTGAAAAGTCAACAGGCTTTCCAAAAACAGATGCTGGTGACTTTACCCCAAAGGCGTGAAACACTAGATGCCAGCTAAACGGTGAAGGGGAAGAGGAAAAGCCACATGAGCGTGCTGGCTTTGCTGCTGACGTAAACTTTCAGTTGGTTCATGAAATGATATAGCTCGTGCGCGTGTTTTTCGTGTGCGTGTTTTTCAAATCGAACCTGCATGACGGGCCAGATGAGATCACGACTTCACCAAGCCTGACGAAAGGGGTCTTTTTCTTTCTTTCTTTTTTTTTTTTTT
>JADBJO010000234.1:330660-340660 GCA_016801955.1 Conus betulinus | reverse complement strand
CCTCTTCTCCGGCAACTGTCAACAGTTCAACGGCTATCGGCCAGTCCCCGCCCGGGCGACAGGACAAGAAATGTTTTCGCTGTGCCCTAAATATTGACCTTGCTGAACGGGCATCCAGAGATCCTGAGGACATCCACAAGGGGCAGCCACTCTGAACATCAGACCCCGAATCTCTGCTCCCGGAGCCGTCAACACCCGCATCCACAAACAAGTGACCCACTCTCTCCCCTCCTTGTTATGCTTAACTTATTATAAATCAAACCCCACAGATCAGATGGCCCTGGCCCTCGCATCTCCCTCCCCTCCCTCCTTTCCACCCTCCACCCCCTACCCCTTCCAGTCTTTCAGTGTGAACTCCATCATTTGAAAGTGGAGCAGGAAGGCGGTGATCGTGTGATCCAACACAGGCGCTGGCGACCGGAGCTGGTGGCTTGTTCCTTGACAGGGCCCTGTTTACCTTTCTCCTTGTCCCTCGCCACAGACGCGCAACGCCTCGGGCTTCTTCCCTCCCCTTCCTCTCTGTCCAACCGCCCCAGCCCAGCAGAGCCAATTAATGGGGGAGCACCACGCGTTTTGATTCAGAATAGCCAATTAATCCATAGGCCGTGCTTTTGGGGCTGGCCTGTAACGAGGATGGCAGGTTGTGGTTTCTCATGTGAGGTGTTGCAGTTTGTCAACATGAGGTGTGGCCCCTTGCTGTGCCGTTACAAAGTGGGCTGCAATGTCGGTCTCGCCCCCAGGTGAATGCCAGCATTTCTTTTTTAAAATTCTTTTTTTTTTTTTTTTGTGTGTTAAAGTGTGTGTGAGTGTGGAATGAAATATAACGGCGGTTTACACACACACACACGCACGCACGCAACGCACGCACGCACGCACGCACGCACGCACACACACACACACACACACACACACACACACACACACATACACACACACACACACACACACACACACACACACACACACACACACACACACACACACACACATGCGAACACACGAACTTCACACACGCATGCACACGCACGTACACTTTTTGCGATCATGCAAATAGTTTACATCGGTTGTAAGTGTATAAAACTTAAAACTATCCACAACGACGATAGCCGGTCTACACATACCACCCCTTCCCCTCCCTCCTCCCACGCATACATCCACACGCACACCCACGCGCACGCTCTCTGTCTCTGTCTCTCTGTCTTTCACACACACACACACACACACACACACACACAGACACACAGAGAGAGAGAGAGAGAGATTTTTTCATTTGTCAATTATCGTGGTCCCGGCTCAAGAGTTGTGTGTGTACGTATGTGCAAGCGTAGGCGCAAACGCGCGCGCGCGCGCGCGCGCGCGTGTGTGTGTGTGTGTGTGTGTGTGTGTGTGTGTGTGTGTGTGTGTGTGTGTGTGTGTGTGTGCGCGCGCGCGCGCGCGCGAGCGAGAATAAATTTGATCAGTACGGAAAAACAGGACATTTTCATTCAACGTCGATCAACGTCATTTCATAACTCTATAGATACAATAATAAAGATGAGCAGCACCCACCCCCCTCCGCCCCCTTAGACACGCCCCCCCCCCCCCCCCCCCCCCCCCCCCCCCCCCCCCCCCACCCCCCCTTGCCTACTCCAACCCTTGCCACCACTTTGAAAAAGGAAAATCACAGATGAAACTCATCATGGAAATTATAGTTTACTAAAATGGGAACTAACGCATTAGAAATTACTGAATGCTAATTTAAGAAATATGTTATTAAATTCATCACGGAAATTGCATCGTACAAAACTAGAAAGTTACTCATTAGATTCGTTGTTGGAATTGCAGTATACAACAATAGGACATTAAGCTTACTCATTAAACTCATCCTAAAGATTACAGTTCACATAGATAGGTAATTACTCATCAAATTCATCTTGGAAATTACTGGACTATAATAGAAAATTACTAGAAAACCATCCTGGAAACTGCAATATACTAAAATGGATATTACTCATCACATTATCCCAGAAACTGTAGAGTGCTAAATAAAACAGGAAATCGAATTCTTACCATCCTGGAAATTCCAGAGTGTTAAAACAGGAAACTGCTTTTCAGACTCATTAGGAAATCACGTTTTTTACTTATGTAGGAAATTACATTGGCCAGCTTTATTCCGTACTTACAAAGAAAACTATATTGGCCAGCTTTATTCCGTACTTACATAGGAAATTACATTGGCCAGCTTTATTCCGTACTTACATAGGAAATTACATTGGCCAGCTTTATTCCGTACTTACATAGGAAATTACACTGGCCAGCTTTGTCCGTACTTACAAAGGAAACTACATTGGCTAGATTCATTCCGTACAAAAATAGGAAATTACATTGGCCAGATTTTCATTCCGTACTAACATAGGAAATTACACTGGCCAGATTCATTCCGTACTTACATAGGAAATTACTCTGGCCAGATTCATTCCGTACAAAAATAGGAAATTACATTGGCCAGATTCATTGCGTACTTACATAGGAATTACACTGGCTAGATTCATTGCGTAGTTACATAGGAAATTACACTGGCAGATTCATTCATTGCAGGAAGTTACATTGGCCAGATTTATTCCGGAAAATACGGTGTGTTATTTTTCTGTGTGCTTAAATACAACACAGCTCCTCAGATTCATTTTGAAATCTAGAGTGTGCTATTCCTATGGAAAATAGGAAATGCACATAATTCTGAAATCATGTTGTGATAGTCTTCTGAATACTAAAACAGGACATTAGTCATGGAATTCATTCTGTAAACTACAGTCAGGATGTGTGTTAAAAAAAAAAAAAAAGAAAGAAAGAAGAAAATCTCCATGAGAAATACTTTGGCTCACACACACGTGAGCTATCCTACGAACAACGTTGTTTGTTGTTGTTGTTGTTGTTGTTGTTGTTGTTGTTGTTGTTGCTGTTATTGTCACGCATGCCATGCGTACGTCTCAAGTGGTTTATCGTTAGAAATGCACCATACGAACACCATTCATTATCATTATAATCATCATCATTATTGTACTCCCAGTTCTTATGGAACAGGGAGTACTTTAAATGGGAACGAAGACTCTCTCTCTCTCTCTTCTCTCTCTCTGTCTCTCTCTCTCTCTCTCTCTCTCTCTCTCTCTCTCTCTGTGTGTCCGTCCGTGGTCAAAATGTGTTCCACTCGCTCCAGACAAAACTACTGGGCCGATCTTTCTGAAAATGTGTAGGTATGTTCATTATGCGTCACGGATGATGCCCGATGTTTTAGTGTACCGTTATAGCTGTTACTAACAGCTGTAATGGCCTGTGGTGGTCTTTCTTCTTTATAGAATATCTCAGAAAGTACTTGGCCGATCTTTCTGAAAATTTGTAGGTATGTTCATTATGGGTCACGATAATGCCCGATGTTTTTTACTTTACCGTTATAGTCGTTGCTAACGGCTGTAACAGCCTGTAACGGTTTTTCTTCTTCATGGAAAATCTCAGAAAGTACGCGGCCGATCTTTGTGAAAATTAGCAGGTATGTTCATTATGGTCACGGATGATGCCCGATGTTTTAGTTTACCGTTATAGCTGTTACTAACGGCTGTAACGGCCTGTGACGGGTTTGCTTCTTTATATGAAATATCTCATAGAGTACTTGGCCGATCTTTCTGAAAACTAGCTGGTATGTTCACTATGGTTTACGGATGATGCCCGATGTGTCATTTTACCGTTATAGCCGTAACCAACGGCTATGACGGCCCATATCGGTTTTTCTTCTTTATGGAATATCTGAGAGAAAGCACTTTGTCGATCTTTCTGAAAATTTGTATGTATGTTCATTATGGGTCACGGATGATACCCGATGTTTTAGTTTACCGTTATAGCCGTTAGTAATGGCTTTATTTGCCCATAACTGTTTTTCTTCTTTATTGAATATCTCAGAAAGTACTCGGCCGATCTTTCTGAAAATTTGTAGGTATGTTCATTATGGGTCACGGATGATGCTCGACGTTTTAGTCTACCGGTACAGCCGTTACTAATGGGTATACCGACCCATAACAGTTTTTCTTTTTTATGGAATATCTCAGAAAGTACGTGGCTGATCTTTCTGAAAATTTGTTGATATGTTCACTGTGGGTCACGGATCATGCCCGATGTTTTAGTTTACCGTTATAGCCGTTGCTAACGTCTATAACGGTTCTTCTTTTTATGGAATATCTTAAAAAGTATGTGGCTGATATTTCTGAAAATTTGTAGGTATGTTCATTATGGGTCACGGATGATGCCCGATGTTTCAGTGTACCGTTATAGCCATTACTAACGGCCCATAATGGTTTTCTTCTCTATGGAAAGCCTCAGAAAGTACTTGGCCGATCTTTCTGAAAATTTGCAAGTATGTTCATTATAGGTCACAGATATTGGGCAATGTTTACCAGAATAGCCATTACTAACGGTTACACCAGCCCAAGACAGTTTTTCCTCTTTATAGAATATCTCACGCGTATTCAGGTTATAGTGGGATACGTTTATATGATTTGCATCTTGTTTTTATTATCATATCTGTATTATCATAATCCCTATCATCGTCATTATTATTATCATTATATTATTATTATTATCATCATCATTGTTATCATTATTGTTATCATTGTTGTTGTTTTATTACCATTTTCATCGCCATAATCATGAAAAGTACTATTACTATTATTGTTGTTGTTGTTGTGTGAACTGCGCTGTGCTAAATCACTGAATTAAATACCGCAGATCCATGGGATTACAAAAATGCCAATAAACTGAACAAAGAGAAGAGCACTCGGAAGAATAACGTACCTTTGACCCGGATCTGAACCAAACTGTGATGGCTTTCGTCCTCGGGCTCCTTTCCGTGCTTCCGCCGAGTGTCATCACAATCAGTGTACAAGATGTGTCATCTTGCTGCACACATTCTTCCTGTCCTCTTTGATCCAGAATGCGCCTAAATAGAGTGAGTTTATCTTCAGCATGTACTTCATCCCTCCACCGATTTCGTTGAAATCTATTCGGTCATTTTGTTTTGTTCGGTTTCGTTTGTCTGCTTGTTTGCAGAATTGCGCTGAAAATTTGACCCGGATATATATACCCAAATTAATGGGTTCCTCCTTGAATCATGTTTAATAGGAGGACTTTTTTTTTTTATAGCGCTTTCCAAAATTTCAGAGCGCTGTACAATTGCAAGAAGCGCACTTGTATACAGCTTTATCTTTCATACTCACGCACGCACTCACACACTCTCTCTCTCTCTCTCTCTCTCTCTCTCTCTCTCTCTCTCTGTACCTGGGCACACTCACGCCATGATCAAATCCATACCACACACAGAAACACTTAAAGGTACATGCGAGTGCGCGTGCGCGCGCGTCACACACACACACACACACACACACACACACACACACACACACTGCACTCTACACACGCACAACACAACTACCACAAAAAGGCATATAAACAAGGACAGAATCGTGGAAAAAGGCGACTGGAAAAGAGATGTTTGAAGGACGAGGGTGACGGACAGAAGCGGACGGAGACGGGCAGCGAGTCCCAGGTCTGTGCAGCAAGCAGAAAGACTTACAGCTCCTCCCCGACCTCTCTCTCCACTCAACTTGGGTTGGCGGAAGATTCTGTGCTCAGCAGAGGAACGGAAAGGCTTTGATGTTCGTACATCCTCTGTCCACCAACTATAATGAACATGAGCAGTCTGAGAGGTCTGCGGCGTCTCTTCCACCCGAATCTGCAGCGACATTTCATGGCTTCGTCTTGGACCATATTCCACAAAGTGTTTAAACTGATTCTTGCTGATGGACAGACGAACGAACAAACAAATCAAGACACGTAGGTTTTCACCACCGGCGGAGGTAACTAAGAAGTGACGGCTGATGGTGTGTTTGAACTGGAGTAATACAAGTAGTAGCCCAGTAGTGCGACTTGTCGTGAGCCGCAGTGCCCTCAACGACTGGCTTCCATGAAATCTCTCCTCACTTATTACGGTCCTCAAACAATGTCGTTGCTTACTAGTATGTGCATTGATTGAGGTCGTTGGCCGTGAGCCGAATTTGCGTGTGATTGCGAGCGTGTCTAGATTTGTGTGATAGCAGAGAAGGTGGATAAAAAAAAAGAAGAAGAGAGTGGGAGAGAATACGAATACAAGTGTTTGGGGTGGATGGGGAAGAGAGAGAGAGAGAGAGAGAGAGAGAGAGAGAGAGAGAGAGAGAGAGAGAGAGAGAGAGAGTGGTGGTGGTGGTGGTGGTGCTTATTCTGATTTTCTTTCACACTCCAATGAATTTAGCCTAGTTACCTATGACACTTTCTTGTACAGCAAACCTGATAGGCCCTACTTGCTCATACATCTAATTGTCTCTCTGGCTCTAACAATTTAGACAAGACAAGGCAGGAAAAGGAGAGAGGTAGGGGAGAGGGAAGGGACAAGGATGGAAAGGCAGTGGTGGTGGTGGTGGTGGCTGAGAGATGGAAGAACGGGTGCAGAACGGGGTACGACCCCCCCCCCCAGGGAGACAGCCCGTGTGAACTCCTTCGTCACTGTTCCGTGTGTCATACATGTTACAGCATCATGACTGATGATATCATCCTGAAGCGATGCTACATGTTTCTGTGGTTCATGGTGATGACCCATCGTTGTCATTCTCGATAGGTCTACCAGCCCTGATATGGCCCCCTGTTGTCGGCACGACTATAAACATCACGAAACCGAAATCCTTCTCTAATTACCTGAAATGACCGGAAATGAACATTCTTCCTTGTGTCTCTGTATAAACGATAAAACTTACAAAAAAAAAAAAAATAATAATAAATAATAAAAATTTAAAAAAAAAAAAAAAAAAAGAAAGAAAGAAAAAAAAAAGCATACATTTATTTCCCTTTCATATCATACACGTTACTGCGATTATCCGAGCAGGTCTTTTTTTTTTTTTTTTGTCTCTTTTTCTTCCCCCGATCCCTTCCCCTCCCCCTCCCCCGTCCTTCCCTCCCTTTGGCCCGAAGACATCAGATGGTGGGAGCGCTGTGACAGACAGCTGGACAGTCAGGGTTCTGCACAGCATCAGTCATGGGCCTAGTCACGAGCAGCAGCACTTTAAATTTCCTTTTTTTTCTTTTTTTTTTAAAGTGATTAAAGTAATAAGTGTCTTCGTCTGAATATGTGGATACCACAAGATGAATGGCTTGCGAAACTGAGGTCAGACACTTTATGTTTTCAGCGTTACTTAACGGTATTACTCAGGACTCTCTATATGTGTAGCACACCGAATTAGCATCAACAGAGCCTATCAAGCGTCTTCCTGGATTATTCAGGACTTCGATTTTTTTTGTTTCATAAAATGAAAGAATAGAAGAGAGAGAGAGAGAGAGAGAGAGAGAGAGAGAGAGAGAGAGAGAGAGAGAGAGGGAAGCAAGAAACTCGAAACAGGTTTTCAGTGCAATCAGATGGATGAATCTGACAGATTCGTCCGGTCACACGTTTTTACCGGACTTCAAACGCTTTCCCCTTTTAGAACGGGATGTTCGTATGGTGGTGGGATTTCCCCAGGTGAGCAAGCCTCGTCTCTAATAGGTCCTTGCTCACCTTTTAAAGGGAGAAGACTCGACCCTACCAGCTTCCGCGCACATGTCAATTGTCTGGGTCAGTAACCGGTAAACGGTAACTCGCGCACTGGGCCAAGCCGAGATAGCAGATTCTAGTCTCTGTCGACCAAACGCCGGCCTTTTCCACAACTCCCCTGCAGGGGAAATAATTAGCACCGGCCTCTCTCATCCGTCTCTGTCGCCACTCCATCGCATGTTCATTTTCTGATTCTTTCCGATTATCCTGAAGATGAAAGAAAATGCGGCGTTATTACGGGTATCTCCTAGCCACGGGCTGAAGAGGCGCTCAGGGAGAGAGCACGACTCGCCGAAGTCAGAAGTCGCCCGAGTATTGTAGCGAGCTGGTAAAGTTGTCACCGCCCCGAGTCACCGACTCCGGACCTCCTCTCTGAAGCTGACGTCACGAACAAGATGGCAGTCAGATATGAAACCCTTAAGGACGTCTGGAAAAGGACGGGTGGAAAACCGAGGGCTGATTTTGTTGTGACAAGAATCAAAGGGAGACAACAGTTCAGAAAACACCGCTTTTCATCGCCACGCGACAGCAGTTAGAGACGTGGACGTGTTGTGGTAGTTTTCTCACTTGGCGGCAAACATTCCCAAGGGCACGGGCGCTGGGACACGGGAACGACAGAGTACCGTTCGGAGTTGCCTCAAGATGCGGGGACGAAGTAAAAGGAACATCAAACGTTCGGCTGCAGAGTTTTGTTAAACGTGTTACACCCCTCCGAAAATTGTTGCCTTTTTGTTTCCCTTTGGAAGAGAGAGAGAGAGAGAAGAGAGAGAGAGAGAGAGAGCAAGATCCTCATGAACGAGAGAGCAAATTACACACACACACACACACACACACCACACACACACACACAGAGATGTCCGAATTTGCCGAATTGTTGTTTTTGACCAGTCAGCTTATGTTAATGGCTTGAGCTGAAATTGGAACAATGCAATAGAAGAAACAACGATTCTGAATGAGAGGGAAGTAGAGACAAATACATGACTGTGACGGTGAAATCCATAGCTGATTCAACTAACCAATAATAGTATTCCCCACTCTGAACGAGAGTAAATGAAATCAACGAACAATCCTTTTCAATAGCAAGGCATCACTTTGTAATGAATCAATGAACAATCCATTTTCAGTAGCAAGGCATTACTTTGTAACGAATCAATGAACAATCCATTTTCAATAGCAGGTATACTTTGTAATAAATCAATGAACAATCCATTTTCAATAGCAAGGTATACTTTGTAATGAATCAATGAACAATCCATTTTCAATAGCAAGGCATTACTTTGGCCGTATAACGGCTATTCCGATGATGCTGTTTTATGAAAATAGTCAGAAAATTGTTTGGAACCCCCAATTATCTGCGTAGTGTCCACATGTTTGACCAAACTCAAAAGGGACACTGGTCACACAACCAACCACCCAACTGAATATTTTTCTTTCTCAGTACACACACTACATCCACCTCAGTACAATGCGTGCTACATGCTACGGCTTCTAACGTTTATCCAGTTACACACCGGCCCAATAAGGCGCGGCTGTTGCTTTCTCAGTACACCATCCATCCTACTCTGGACCCACAGGCGTAAATGTATCGAAAAATAAACGCTCGCATACTAACCGATGCAACAAACAAATAAACAAACAGACTAACCAGTGGCTACTTGCGCACAAAATAGCCACACGAACGTACAAACAACCGAACAGCATCCAAGTAATTATCTGCCTAATTACTCAGCCAAATAACCACGCGACCATTCAGTCAGGAACAAACAGCACACTCGTTTGTAGATTGGGTAGCAAAGCAGGCACACAGAGGAATCAACAAAAAACTACCTTTACGGACAATATCAGGCCACTGCGCGGTTTGGTCACTGTGACCTCACCCCATCCACCTCGCCAGCCGACAAGCCAGTTTGTCTAGTGTTCGAACACACAGAACCTGCAGGGTGCGCGTTAAACTTTATCCACCTATCACAATAAAAGACAGCAAGGTCTGTAATCCATGTTTTCTGACATCGATTTGTTGATGACTAAGAATGCAATTTGTGATAATACTGTATTGCTGTTTTCAGTTTCAGTCGTTTTGAACGCCAGCCCCTCCTCAGTTGCAGAGTTACTTGTATAAAGGACAGTGGCAATTTAGCTTTTTCACATTTCCAGTTAATGCGAAAATGCAAGTTGAACTATAAAATGTAAGAACATAGAAGTTTTATTGTTTGACTGAGATAATACTCTATCTGCCTTCACTTTAGGTAGCACATAGCCAAACCATAGCAAAAACCCCATCAACATACCTTTACATTCACAAACACACTTGAACAACGGAATCAGCATCACAGCCTTCAACTGCCTCAGTTTGTGTTTCTG
>JADBJO010000234.1:315660-318160 GCA_016801955.1 Conus betulinus | reverse complement strand
TAAAAGGACTTTGGTCTGCTCACACGCACAAGTTTTCTCACACTTTTTCAGTTTGTGTTTTCTTTGAATGACCGTTTTGATTCAGTTTGCCTTTACTGGCGTGGTAAATCTGAGAAGGGACAGTAACGAGAAGCACGTGGTGACCTAGATGACGGCAGCGCATCTCCCCTGGTGGGTCGCCTCATGGCCACCTGGAACAGACTGCTCCTTGTGGACTGTCACCGGATGAAACTGGTTATGGACGTGTACAGGGGAGCTGAAGGATCGGCATGGGAATAATACCACCGGTGGGGGCACGAAGGATGGATGGAGAGAGAGAGAGAGAGAGAGAGAGAGAGAGAGAGAGAGAGAGAGAGAGAGAGTACTAGACTTTTGATTCATGTTGACACTCCGTCACTGGCCAGCCCAACCAAACATCCATTATTTGTTATTTACTAAAGTATATTTCAAACAAATATATCTATTTCTCGCTTTGAAATTAAATGTCCAATATATATAATAATTTTATTCAGCTGTAAGCTTACATGATAAGTTTTTAGACAGTCACTGCCGGCAGATTCTAATGTTAACTGGATGATAACATGAATGCGAATAGCCTAATCGTGTTTTAAGTGATAACGATTACGTATGAAACTGTTCACCTGCGATTGAATGAATTTCTCTCTGAAAAAAAAAAAATCTGCAATGAAATCAGTCATAAAATATGAAACGATCCGCTTTTCAAGGTTGAATGAACACATCTGAACCAACAGAGATCTGAGAGTGTTTCACTGTTCCATTGATACTGTAGCTGAACCACAACTCATTCGCTATAATTCCACACTGTCAATCTGTGCACGCCAGAGGTGGTCTCCTTTCTCCAAATGAAGTGTTTTGGTAAACGAAGCTCGACATTTTTCCTCAGATCATCTGGTGTCTATTCATCGCAGTACCTGGGAACATTGAAAGGAGACTTGCAGCTGGCAATGGTGTGGTCGGGTCGGCCTAAGGACTGAGTGTTTTGATGAACTCGTTCGGGTTGGAAGATGAATGGAGCAAACCACTCTTCCAGCTCTTTCCCCCTCGTGTCTCGTAACAGTACTACACGCTCCTAAATCGGCAGAGACAACTGAATGGACCCCCCCCCCCCCCCCCGCCTCCTCCGGTAACTTGTTTTCTTGTTCTACTTCCTCCCAGCCCCCCCCCCCCCCCCCCCCCCCTTTTTTTTTCCTTTTCTTTTTTTCTTCTTCTACCTAGACCCACTGTCCGTTGCTTTCTTCGGAATTTTTGGTGAAAGAGCTGGCTAGGAAAGGGAATGAAGATGGCTGCTTGGACTATCAAATTCTTTGTTCGAGTCTTATTAATCTATGCCAGGAATGAACATGGAAACATAAAATACAAGTAAACACCCCGTTAGTGTTCTAATGTTCATTAGGCTGTTGTCAGGCTTACAGATCGTTGAGAACGTCAGCACAAATTATCATGTTGCACCCCCTCTCATTCACTATTCTGTTTTTTTGTTTGATTTTCGAGTTTAAGTGACTGGATGTTCATTGAACATTGATCACCATGCCCATCATCTTCCCCTCACCTTACATCATGTCTCCCTCTTGGGAGAAGCAACAAGGTAAAGCGAAATCACGCGGTCTTTGGGAGAAGTTGTGAAGACTTTGGAATACAGATTATTCCCTGATCAGTTTCTAAGTGAACTTTTGCAACTTGTGTTGTTTAATTTTTCCAGTTATTTGTCTGTCTGCTACAATTGGCATTAAAAGGACTGATTTATTCCAACTACTGCAACTACTATTACTAAAATTGTCATTTATAACTAATCGATTGCTCAGCGTCGACAACACTCGTCAACACAGTTTTTAAAAAAAATGGAACAAAGACATGCAGAGGCTAATAATCTCAACCTCAATTGACACTGTTGGCCAAAGAGCAGAAGCTGCCCCACTGTGATTTGCGTTTTCGTGGATATGCAGCTTCTTAACTGTTTCATCAAATGAACATGCGTGGCACTTTGCTTAATGCATGTCACTGTGCTTTTCTTTTATTTTTATATTTGCATATAACCGTTACAAACAGTTTTAAAAAACATTGTAGCTGACGTCTCTAAAGTAACTGGATCTAAGTGCACAGGTCGCCTTAACAAGTAACCTAACGGCTTGTTATTCAGATCGCAGTCTCTGTGTTCACCAAATCTCCTTTCCGTATTAAAATAGTAAACATCAAAATGCCAGACACACAAAATTTTCAATGACAACATATAGTGGAAATCCATGGGTTGTGGAAGGGCGTTCTTAGACAACAAAAATGATTGTACAGAAGATGACATTTCTTTACGTCTGAATGCATAAATTACTCCGCATATATTTTTTTCGACAGACACACGCTAAAGTGTTTTACACTTTAATGCAAAACAACCGAGGGGGAAAAAAATCCAAATCTGGTGCGTACAAATTGCGATTTTCCTCCCAACCTCTCGGAATTCCAACAAAAATACTCAGTCATTCATCGA
>JADBJO010000234.1:208160-310660 GCA_016801955.1 Conus betulinus | reverse complement strand
CGTCTCTTCCTGCGCTGGAGCGGCATCCGAAGCAACCATTTGGGCCACACGCTGGTGAGTGGTGCGAACCTCTTCTGCGCACTTCGCAAGCCTCCTGAGCATCCACGTAGAGCTGCTGGTTTCTGGGGTTGAACTGAGTGGCTAGGTCCACTTCCAGCATATGACATCGCACTGTAATGACAAAAAAAAAAAAAAAAAAACAATTTGCGACGTTTTTTTTAGATCAAACAGAAAGAAATAAACATCTCGATGAGATAAGATCTTCTGAGACAAAATGATGGGCTTAATGTTTCTTTGGAATTTCAAAAATAGCTCTATTGAAGTATTGATCGCTTCCCTAATCACGTCGTGTTCATTGAAAAAAAAAGTCACGTGATTCTGTAAACAAAAATAAACATAAAGAGATAATCTAAAGTATCCATCATCTGTGGAACACAAGTTATTCCCGTATACAGACAGATGCGCGCATTCACTCAGATACAGACACAACGCACACGCAGATGTAGGTATGAGCGGGGGGCGGGCGGTGGATGGGCTGGGAGGGGGTGCAGAAGCCAGTACTCCAGCTATACTCATGTACAGCACAACATGGCAATATGGCTGACTTACCGCTTGTTTTTAGAACTTTTAGTCTCAGTTCTTCCAAGTCTCTATTGCATGTATCCAGTATTTCCTGGGCTGAATCATAGACATTCTCCCTTCCGTAGCTCTGGTTTTCTAAATGATTTCTGTGGAGGTAAGGGCAAAAGTGACATCGTTAAAAAACAAACAACAATTAGGGAAAAGAGAGGGAGGGGACCGAACAAAGCAAAACAAATCATCAGAGAAACATGTTATCAGCAACAGTTCCGCTAAATATTGCAGTCAGATACGTGGATTATATATCCTTGACCAACCCGTCTCCAAAATTTTCGGATGTCTGTGTTTCATACGATAAATGAGATGAAATTCAGCAACTTACCCCCCCCCACCCCCCCTCCTCCTTCCCTCCCCCTCCTCCCCCCTCCCCCTTCACTCGTCTGAACAGATTTAGGGCTGGTGCACTTCACTCAAAGACGAGAACCAAATTTGCTGTCTTTGTATACGAAGGAACGGTTCCTCCCGCCCTCTTTGTCACAATAACTGATTTTTCACCAAAACACAAATCGGCATGTGTTGGGGGAAAAGCGGAGGTGGCATGGGGTGCGTGGAATGGGAATGGAGTGGGAATAAGGGAGGAGGGCAGGACAGGCGGGCGGGTGTGGGGGCGGGTGGGTGAATAGAACAGACGGTACTGGCAGGGCATGAGGGAGGGTGTAGGGTGGAACAGATTTAGGGCTGGTGAGCATTTTCTCAATCGATGTCAGCAGTTCTTAAATCGATGTCATTATATATTATATAGTCCGATATATATATATATATATATATATATTTATCTATATATGAACGGGAAGGGGTGGAAAAAGAAAGGGAGTTGAAGAGGACAGGAGTTCTCTATCAAGTGTACCTTCAGAAATATATATATAAAGAAAAATATAGAATATAGAAATCGATATATGAACAGTACTCACTCATTAAATGAAGGAATAGGTAATGATATAATGAAGCAAAACAAACAAACAAACAAAGCAGCACACACACACACACAGAGACACACACACCGTTATCAGATTTTCAGCCACTGCAGTAAATACAGCATGATCTAAACAATTAAACATTAAACGAGAAGGGGTGGGAAAAAAAGGGAGTTGAAGAGGACAGGAATTCTTTATCACGTGTACCTTCAGAAATTTCTGTTCTATGTTCCCGACACAACATCTCTCCCCTACCATCAACATCCCTCTCCCCTGCTCATCCCCCCCCCCCCCCCCCCCCCCCCCCCCAAGCTTCACCCCCACCCCCCCCCCCCCCCCCCCCACCCCCCCCCCCCCACCTGCGATGACCCCCCCCCCCCCCCCCCCCCCCCCCCCCCCTCGCCTTCCCTTTACCCACACACAAACACATTGTTTCCCTTTCAAGCACAAACTTGTTCACAAGCACCCCCCCCCCACCCCTCCTTCCACTCCCGTCCGATACAAAACACACACACACACACACACACACGCACGCACGCGCGCACGCACGCACACATCCACACCCATGCACTCGCATCCGAGAGACCTTGAGCTTAGGTTCCTCCAGCCCTGTTGATGGCGTGCCAAGGATAGGTACGTTTTCCCTATCCATTCCGTAATATTGCCAGTCCATTTCTTTTCTACCCCCACCCCCAACTCCGTCTCCCTGCCTCAAAAGTTCCTTGGATGACTGCTTTAGCAAAGTCACTGGATCTTGTTACATGGCCACACAAACGTGGCTTTCTTTTCTCAACCGATGTCAGCAGTTCTTAACAGAGTCCGATGTGCTGCTGGATAATTAATTTGATGGTCTTGTTGATTGGTGGTACGATCAGAATATCTCTTAGATATCTTGCGGTAACACTATTTCGAAGGCTTGTCTTCTTTTTACCTATCAACTGTGAGAGTCTTTATTTGTATGCATGCATGAAGATGTAATATACCAGTGGTCGCAGGAGCATGATCTGTTCCTCGGGGAAGTTCTGTCCTATACAGATTTTAGTCTAGACAGTGCTGATGTCGTCTTTACTTCGCTTGAGAGGATTTCTGGTTTGGACCCCTCATTGCTAATGATGAATGCTTAGTAAGCAAACAATTCAACGGTTCTTAGCTTTTGTCCATTGCAGATACATCAGTATTAATGGCGATGCTATGACTGGACATCAGCTTGGTCTTCTCGACGACATTTGATTGCATATCTTGATGATTTTGCATCCAGTCTTTGAATACGCTTGGCGAGTTCTGGTTCACTGCCCTGCCACGCCATCGATGTCGTCTTCGAAGCTTTGTAATGGTTCTTTCTCCTATGCTTACCATGCTGACATGATCTTCAAGCACACCAGTTATAACATTTTCCAGGAATATGCTGGAAATGTGGGAGATAGAAGGCAGCTCTGACGAACTTCAACTTAAGTATGGAATCAAGTACAACCCTGCATGCATTGGTTGCTTTGGAAATTGGAGTGCAGTTGTTGGATGGTGTTGATTAGCTTTTGCCCGATATTCAGTTTGTGCCCCTCTGGCCCATCGGTCCCCCAGCAAAACTCTTACGAGCTTCTTCTTGAAATCTGTTAAGACAAGTAATCGTAGCCTGACGTTGAGAACATCAATTTGCATCTTCTCTCAGTATGTTCGCGACAGTGTTCATTATTATTGTCCCAGCCAACTACTTGGCCTTTTCAGGTCTGTCAAACTTATACACAGAAAAGTCACATGAAAAAAGTAACATTCTCAAAAGGTTCTGAAAAACATAGTAATTCTCAAAAGGTAACAAATAAGACACCAGCTTTCTCGGTCCCAGATTAAAACAAAATCGTCAAAAATATACGAAAAACATTTAAATATAACACAAATACATTAACAGTCCACATGGACTAATACACAGTGGAGAACTGAAAGCTGTATCTACTCTGGGCACACATATTTTATAATATTTGCGCTACATAATCCCCAGATCGCAACATGTTATGAACTGTGAGCAGAACAAAAAATATGTGTAAAAGAGTGTCCGGAACTCAGACAGGAGAATGATCCACAGAAACAAACCAACAAAACAAAAAAACACATATCTAAAAAAGACGACAGTAAAGAAAGAGAGACAGGGGGAGAAAAGGCAAAAGAAGTGAGTAACCGAAAAGAGGACGTTACTGGCACAGTCTTCCGGGAGGACCCATGTGCACTGAAGGACCTCCCACGCCCTCACGGAGACAGTATATTTCGAAATAGTCTTATAAGTGGGATCAAGTTCATTTCTTTTACTGAATCCTGAAATAATATAAACCCAATAAATGAATAAACAGCAATATGCCTATATACTAGACTCATCCCCCCCCCCCCCCTTTCCTTCTTGTCAAGTTCAGGCAGCCTAACAAAGTGCACACACACACATCTGTTAAAAAATAGGATGATAACACAAAAACCAACAGATCACCACATCCTGACGAGAGCGCTGGCTCGAAACAGATCTCTTCCTCATCCTATTTTATATATATATATGTATATATATATATATATATATATATATATATATATATATGTGTGTGTGTGTGTGTGTGTGTGTGTGTGTGTGTGTGTGTGTGTGGTGTGTGTGTGCGTGTGTGTGTGTTTGTGTGTGTGTGGCACAATGCGTGTGCTTTACACAACCAAGGATGCCAAATGCCTTCTACCTGATTTTGGGCGAAACGCGATGGATGTTGTGCGTGTGCCTGCGTGCGCGCACACACACTCTTGTGTACGTGTGCGTGCGCGCGCGCTTGTGTGTGTATGTGTGATATACAGCCAACGATTTTTGTACAACTTGATTCTACCTGATTTGGGCGAATAAAGATGTATTCATTGAAACATGATTGTGCAAAATGTGGCTGGGCGAAACCTAGTGAAAAGTGGTGCAGATTGATGGACACAGTTTCTGTATATGGGATGAACAATCAAACTGGCTCAGTGACAGAGCAACCATTGTCACTAGGAGGCTTAGGCCGCGTTCTGCATGTGCTGGATCCGAAAAGGCACCGATGAACACATCACAGCAAGACTGTCTCATCAGAACTGCAGTGTCTTCGCTGAAGAATGGCCTATGACGTCTGATATTGATGGCTCCTCGTGGACCAATGGTGCAGAGACTACAGAACATCATTGGGTGTGACTGAACATGGCGGAACAAGAACGAGATGCCCGGGAGAAATGGAAATGAGATGAATCATGTCACTGAGATTAAATAACAAACAAACAGAAAGCTTGTCCTAGGAGAGAAAGACAGGGACAGGAAAGAGAGACGGGGGGAAGAGAGAAGAGGGGAGAAAGAGAGAAGGGGGAGACCGACCGCGGACCGCCCCCTCCCTTCCCCCGCCCCGACTCTTTTCAGTTCCTACGTCGCTGCCAACTCCACGAAATGGTACCTGATGCACGAGGACTGACAGACCGACTGATAGACAACATCAAACATCTAGCAGTTTTTATCATTTAGATTACTTCAAAGTTGTTTTGTAATAACAGTAAAGTGTTTAATGCACATCATCAAGTCATATACTGATCAATATTTTAGGCGCTCATTATTCACTCACTATGGCTGACTGTTCATCATGTGCGAGAGCATGTGTGTGTGTGTGTGTGTGTGTGTGTGTGTGTGTGTTGGTTTTCATACATCCAGTCGCCAACACGTGCGCAGTCAGTGAGCGAGATCCACAAAATCCGAAGCACTCACCGACGTACATGCAAAGTGACATACATGATGGATGTTGCAACCCAATATGTCGTTCCCAGATCTGTGAACGCTTGGCTAAATTCTCAACAATACAACTGCCATAATTGGAGAAAGCTCTCACTGGGATACATTTTGGCGTACTCGTGACCTGAATCCTCCTTCCCCATCATCTATCTTCGCCTCACCCTTAACTACCCACCTACTAAACAAACTCATTCACATTCGCACGCACGCGCGCGCGCGACACACACACACACACACACAGTGAAAAGTTAATGTGTAAGACAGTGAGGATCGGGGAAAAGGAGGGAAGGGAAGGGAGAAGGGGGGGGGGGGGGGGGGGGGTAAGAGCAATGGTTTATACACATGTAAGTGTATTCTGTGACGTTTTCACAACTCATAAAGCTTCGTTGCTGAAAACCGAATCAAGCGTGGAAATGATATAAAGAGTGGTAAACCCGACCTATAAACATGACACAAACATCTTTTTTGACTAGGAGAAAGCTTATGAAACCACATGGAAATTTATTCTCAAATGGACTCTGGCCGCACCATTTATGGTTCAAGATCTTATCTAAAATTCTCAATCCCATGTATGTCACTAAGGACTTCGATTCTGCTGGGGACATTCTATACTACCCAGCATAATGTTTGTACAAGGAGACAGGGTAGAGTCATCCCTCTTCTAACATCTAGTATCTTAAACTATTGTTTGAGACAGTTTCTCTGAATCTAAACCCCGGCTCATGAATGCATTAAAAGAAAAAAATCAAAATTCAAAGAAAAATATTTTTGTAGAACATACCTGTCCACTTTTACGAATATGCAAGTATTCTTCTGATTCTTCTGTAGTTCTAAAATGCTGACACTGAGCATCAATTGTGGTCGTGAAAGTTTTACGGACATTCCATATGGACGTTTTATACACTTAAGATCTACTACACTTAAGATCTACTTTGATTTTGCTTCTTTCCGCATGCACTCCACCAGCTCTCTGACACACAAATCTCTTTTACCGAGCTTTGTTTAAAAAAAAAAAGTCATCCATTTTAATGATTGTAAACGACGGTTTGAAATCTGAAGAAGTGCCTTCTTCAAACGGCTCCTTTTCAAGAATTTTCCCCAGAGGTGGGAACACAGAGGCCTATGGGGTGGGAGAAAGAAGTCGGGGGAAGTGTAGACGGGGGAGAACGGACGGGAGTGGAGGAGAGGATGGGGGAAGGGTAGGGGGATCAGCCAGCTATATCTATATATATATACTACACACTGAAGCGAACAAGCTATATGAAACTGAAGCATAGATTTATATGTCATGAAGCAAACAAAACCAGTATTTTTTGATTCTCAGGATCAGGATTTGGGGCGTTAGCATATTTAGGCTTTATACGCCCCTTCTCTGTGTGTGTGTGTTTAATGTCTGTTGGTCCAGTCATACGCTAGCTCTGTCTAATTATCCATCGAATTCATATTTTATTTTAGTTCTTAATTCATGTTTATCTATGAGGTTCTTACATACATTAAACGGCGTTTCAATTGATTAAAAAGGAGCCATGATACCAAATGTGTCTAGTTCGCCTCGATTACGTACACCAACACTTGTACTGAAACCAACCAGATCTATCTGACCCCTGTCATCAGGGTGCACTTAAATACGCTACTTTTCCTTTCCATTTTGGACTGTCATCTGTCAGTTAGATACATGGTTCGCCTACATTTCCGTTAAGATTTACCGATTCATTGTTGCTGGAGGCTCTTGACCGCAGCCTACATTGAAATTGTTGAACTCCATTTGGCTGTGTCCGGCGTTCTTAGTAGCTGCGGCGAATGACGTAAGCTGGTTTTGTGCAGGTTGTCGTCTGCACGCGATCATCGAAAAAAGTTCTCGCCCGGGAAGGCTCAAGAATACAACAATGCGCATGCCAAAAGAAGTCGAAGTGAGATGAGCTCAGCTTCAGTGCAGGTGAAATCATTAGGCGACTGTCGGTTGTGAACAGAGGGTTGCCTACAAAGAAAGGTGTTGTGTAACAAGAAGGTAAGTTTGATCGTGTAGTAACTCTACAGTCATTCTCTTAGGCAGTCATAGAGCAAGTGTGCGTATTCTTTATCTACGTACGAAGATAAACTAGGCTAATGATTTCTGAATGAACTTAGCACTTCACTAAAATGACATCAAATAAACTTGACAAGATTCTAATTGTAAAAATATCACAATGATTTGCCGTACCTTAGCTTGTCCGTTTTCGGGTCAACTGTGCAGGGGAGTAAGGAAATAAGTTGTAGGCCTATGTTTTCATCCTGTGAGTGACGATGTTCCCATTTGTTAAGTGTGTGGCTAGAAGTTCATCAGAGGAACATTCAGGACGTGATGACTGCAGAACAACAAGCAAACATGTCACGGTGCGAAACTTTTAAATCTTCCCAGAAGCGATGGTATCAACTTCTCGGCATCCCCCCCCCCCCACACCCTCTCCTACCTTCTCTCCTACCCCCGTTTGGGAGTGTTCCCCAGGGACCGCTACAGTTGTCAGATTGATTGGCCTGACTGAACAAATGAAGCGCCCAGGAATATGATGTCGACATTTTTTGTTGCTAAAGTTGTGAACAGTATTCTTGTATTCATTGAAACCTGGCATCCTTGTTTTGTTCTTGGTGATGCAAAGCACTGTGTGTACACACACACACACATACACACGCACGCACACACACACACACACACACACACACACACTATACATACATATACGCACACGAGCGTGTTGCTAACCAACATATATTTATAAAAGTGCTCAACCGGGTGGGGATGGTGTTAAAACTTTGATTATATTTAAGTGATAAAACCCAGCCCTGTTTCTTGCTGGTGCAGTTTTTTTTTGTTTTATATATATTTATATTTATCCCCTAAATATTCAAATCTTTGTGTGTGTGTGTATATAATGAAGGGAAGATATTTAGCCTCCGCCCATTTTTTCACCCACTTTGTATTCCATGTTTCTTTTTCCCCTAAAAGTTCATATCTTTGTCAAGTATTATATAATGATGAAGAATTGTTAGCCTGCATACATACCACCATACGTAATTGTTCAGCATTGTATGTATATATATATATATATATATGATCATAAATATGATTGTGATTTTCACTAAAAAATTTTTTTCTACCCTGCAGAAAATATTAAATTCTATATATTACCCAGAATTATACATTGTCATTCTCTATTATTTTCCACAAAGCCATCTCTGCTGACCGTATCGAAGGCCTTGGTCAGATCAACAAAGGTCACGAACAGATTGCTCTGCTGCTCATGGCATTTTTCCTGGAGCTGTCGTGCAGCAATATCATGTCTGCAGTTCCACCTACTGCAAAAAGCCACACTGGCTTTCTGGGAGGAGACCCTGCTGAAGGTGTAGTAGAAGGTGGTTGAAACAGGACACGAGCCAAGATCTTCCCAGCTGTGGACAAGAGAGAGATGCCTCTGTGATTGTTGCAGGACATGCGGTTGCCTTTTCTCTGGTAGATATGGAGAATGTTGGCATCTTTCAACAGTTGTGGGACCCTCTTTTCATTCCGCATGGACTGGAAGAACTGCGTCAGCTTCTGTGTCAAGGCTGGGCCTCCTGATTTTGTAAACTTCGGCAGGGATTGCATCAGATCCTGGTGCTTTGCCACAGGAAAGTTGTTTGATTGCCTTTCTGACAATTTCTGCAGTCGGGGGGGGGGGGGGGGGGGGGGGGGGGGGGGGGGGGGGGGGGGGGGGGGGGGGGGGGGGGGGTTTGTCTAGGTCTCGCCTGATCTCCACTTGCAATGGCCTCGTCGTTGATTGGGGGAACGGCTGTTGAGAACCTGGTTAAAGTGTTCAGTCCATCTCTCCAGAATCTGCTGCTTTTCTGTCAGCGGCTGGGTCCCATCTGCACTGAAGGAGGGGGGAGGAGCCGGAAAACTGGGTCCCATACACAGCCTCCAGAGCATCATAGAAACGCTTGGTGTCTTGACTTATCTGTGTAGCCCTGGATTTCATCGGCCTTTTTGCTGAACCAGGCATCCTGCATTTCGTGAAGCCTCTTCTGCACTTTTTGTTTTGCGCTGGTGAAGGTATCATTCTTAGTTTGTGATGCGGGGTCATTCTGGTGCATTCTGAACAGCTGGTGTTTCTCTGACAGCAGTGTCTGCATTTCTGCGTCATTCTTATCAAATGAGTCTTGGTTTCTGTGGGTTGCTGGTCCGAAGTGTTCGAGGGCAGCAGAGTGGACTACATCTTTGAAGGCCTCCCACTGCTCTTCAGTGCTGCTGTGGTCATCCTCTCGTGCCGTGGCAGCCTGCCATCTAGGTCATTGGAGAAATCTTCTGCAAACTTTACTATTCTTGAGCTTGGAGAGGTTGAGCCTCTTTGCAGTCTTCTGACCTTGGGGTCTTTGCATTATAATCGTCCGACAGTTCCACAACAGCATGATGGTGAAAGTACTGGATGATGGAGATGAGTCAGAAGCCTTTCCATTGACCAACGGCATAAAGCAAGGCTGCAGTCTTGCCCCTACACTCATCAGCATGGTCTTCTCTGCCATGCTGACTGATGCCTTCTGTGACTGCCAGGATGGTGTACATGTCAGATACAGAACTGACAGAGGGCTGTTCAACCTCAGGCGGCGACTGCAGGCTTTTACAAAGGTGAAAGAGACCGTCATCAGGGACTTCTTGTTTGCTGTTGACAGTGCCCTCAATGCCAGCACAGAGCAGATGATGCAGCACGAAATGTACTGCCTCTCATGAGCCTGCGACAACTTCGGTCTCACCATCAGCACCAAAAAGACTGAAATGATGTATCAGTCTGCTCCAGGTAAACCCTACCAGGAACCACACATCATGGTAAAGGAGCAGAACTTACAGACAGTTGACAACTTCACCTATCTGGGCAGCACACTCTCACGAGCTGTGAACATTGATGCAGAGATCAGGAACAGGACTGCCGAAGCCAGTTCTGTGTTTGGGAGATTGAAAAATGTCTGGTAGCGGAGAGGATTAAGCCTTACCACCAACCTGAAGGTCTACCATGCAGTGGTACTAGCCACTCTCCTCTATGCCAGTGAGACCTGGACTGTCTACAGCAGACACACCAAACAGCTCAACCATTTTCACCTCAGCTGACTCTGCAGACTCCTACACATCAAGTGGCAGGACAAACTCCCAGACGCTGAGATCTTGGAAAGGGCCAGCATCCCCAGCATCTACACTCTCCTTCAGAAATCCCGAGCCAGATGGGCTGGCCACATTGTCAGAATGCCAGATAGTCGACTGCTGAAACAATTGCTGTATGGAAAACTGAGTTAGGGCAAGCGCAAAGGGGGGGGGGGGGGGGGGGGGGGGGGGGGTGGGGGGGGGGCAGAAGAAGCGTTTCAAGGGACTGCTTCAAAGTGTCCCTCAAAGGCCTGAACATCAACCTCAACACCAGGGAGTCGCTGCCCTGGACCGCCCATCAAGGCAAAGCAGCATTACAAAGGGTGCAAGTACATCAGAGAAGAGACACACAGCAGAAGCTGAGAGAAAGCGAGCTGTGCACAAGGGCAGAGCTACCTCCACCTCCACTGTAGCACCCACCCACATGTGTCCCACATGTGAGCGTTGCTTCTGAGCCCAGATTGGCCTTAACCAGCCGCCTGCAGACCCACACTCAGCGATCTTCCATCTGAAATGAAGTCATGGTCATCTTCAAAATCGAAGGACGAACAACAAAACACTGTCATCAGATTTTCATTAACTTTGATATTCAGTAAAAGTCCTTGCTCTGAGGAGCGGGAGGAGGGAAGGAGGTGAGAGGGGTTACAACAGAAAATTGATTCTTCACTCTTACTTGTAAACCATAAAGTATTTCCTGTCATTATCAGATATTGTTTAAGTCTTTTAGTAGTTTAAAGAATCCTATTTTTTTGCACAAAATGAATGAGCCAAAATAAGCAGAATATGCTTTGTTGAGTATGCAGCAACTGTTTTGGATTCAACTTTTCAAAAGAACATGGCTAAACTTGAGGAGATCCAACGAAAGGCTGCCCGCTTTGTGCTCAGTAGATATCACTGGCCATCACTGGAGAATTGCAGGAAGTCGGTGCACATTGCAATGTTGTTTAAAAAAAAAAGCAACGGTCTGGTACAGACCTCAGACTGAAAAGAACAGCTGAAACTCCTGCCACCACATGAGTGATGCAGACATGGCCAGCAATTTGCCCTTATTCGCTGCAGAACACAGTACTGACAGAGTTCCTTCCTCCCAAGGACCATCAGGGATTGGAACTCTATACCATTGGTAAATTTCATCCTGTGCGCTCTTGACACTTTTATGTCAAGGGTCACGAAAAACGACTTATCACAACAAAAATTAAAAAAAATTTTTCTGCTGGCCTGGCACAAGGTGTGGGCTTGACCCTCACCTATGGTGGATAGGGGCTATCCGGCAGTGTGTGTAATCAGGACGGCAGCTCCACATAGCCTGCTGGTTGATAAGCAGACCCCTGCAAAGTGGCAGAATCAACAACTGGTTGATGGTGGCTACTATAAGGAAGAAGAAGAAAAAAGAAGAAGAAGAAATTAGAGTGATAGAATGGTTAGTTTTCACTTTCTCTTAGTCTGTTTTAGACTTCTCAAATTCACACTTTACTGACAGTGGCAAGTACTTTGGCTATTGTGTAGTTTATAAATCAGTGCAAAGACCTTTCACAGAGACTTACAATGAAACAGAAGTCCGTTTTATGTGTTAATAATGAAATACTGAATGGGGTGAGCCCTGTGAAATAATGCGTAGATTTATTCTGATGATCTATATTGTCAAGTAAAGTTATTTTGTAATGATATGTGACTTCCATCACCTCATCTCTCCTTTTTACTTGGCTATTTTCATTCCCTGCTTATTTTCATTAGTTAGTGTAATTTGTTCAGTATATATAAGATTCCATTACTGTTTATAGTGTAATTTCCCCAGAGCACTTGTGAAAGAGTTAAATTTGATGGAAGAAGATGAACAGAAAAAAAAATATAGAAGGGGTCAGAGGTAAAACATTCAATTACCCATATGATATGGCCAGTGATTGTGATTGTGATAATTGTGTGTTGTGTGTGTGTGTATAGGTGAGATTTCCAATTGTTCAATAATTTTGACAGTGACCTGTCATAATTGTCTTGACAGGTGATGATTGGTGTACAGTGCCCCATTAAAAAAAAAATTGCAACAGTTGTATTGGTGCACCAATGATCAGAAAACTATAACATGCTCTCCTGCACAACCACTCTTGCACTCACCTGCACGACACTCGCAAACATGAATGCTCACATGCACATACGTACACACACACACACACACACACACACACACACACACACACACACACACACACACACACATACACACACACACACACACACACACACTACCTTGCATACAAGTTATTTCTGGTAGAAGTAGTTGGGTTACTAAATAAACCTAACAGACTTCAATGAAACTGAACAAGTCCTCACAACACTATTTAAAACACAAATTGAGAAAGTGCTAATGAACCATGTATTCACAAAATCACAATGTCTGTGTGTTAATCAGAGAATACTATGTTTTTATACTGATGAGTGTTAATACAAACAAATATTTTGTGCATGTTCATTGTAAGTGTAGATACTGTCATTTTCAATTAAAAATGATAAAATTAAAAAAGCTTTTCAATTTCATCCTTCCCTAACATGATGTACATGGATCACTGTTCAGTATAGTGTACAGTGTGGATTGAAAGTATTCAGAGTAGTAGTATGATAAAACTGATGTTGACAGGAATACAAATCTCACTCTGTCCTTTCAGTCCCCTTCATCTTTCTTGCACATTCTTGCACCAGACCATCTCTTCTGGTGTCTCAGCTAAGTGTACCTTTGGCACATGATGCTTTGCATAAAATTTAGACATCTCTAATTGACACACACACACACACGCATGCATGCACACGCACGCACACACGCACACACACACACACACACACACACACACACACACACACACACGTATATACACAGTGGATGAAAGGCCTCAGAGCACCCAAAATGAATAGCTCTACCTTCAAGATGGGTTACACATACAGTGGTCCTCACAGGCTGCTAGTGAAGGATTATATATTTCTTATATTATTTCCCTGATTTTTCATTCTCATTTTCTCTGTAGCCCCCTCCCCCTGCCTTTTCTTTTCCCTTCGAATCTTTGCCAGTCTCTCTTTGTCTCTGTGTCTCTCTCTCTGTTCTCTGTGTCTCTCTATATGTATATGTGTGTGTGTGTGTGTGTGTGTGTGTGTGGTCACTGTGTGTGTGTGTGTGTGTGTGTGTTCCTGTGTGGTGTTTGGAGACTGTGTGTGTGTGTCATTTATTGTATATATATGTATCATTAGTGTGTGTAAGAGCAAGTGTGTGTATTGTGTGTGTGTGTGTGGTGCTCGGTATATATATTTATATATATATTGATTCATGTGTGTTGTGTGTGTGTGTGTGTGTGTGTGTGTGTGTGCGTGTTCTTCTTTTGAAAATCATGTAGAAACACACACACACACACACACACACACACACACACCCCTACAATGAAAAGCAGTTGAAACCAGTGTGTCCATACTCTTCTACACGCATGCATATTGTGTCATTAAAAGATATCTATTATTGATAGCAGAATTCAGTTATTTGTTTATTTGTTTGTGTGTTTACAGATCACATCCTTGGTATACAAAAGCCATGGATTGGAAGGAGTGAAACGGAAATTAACTGAAGGATATGAGCGCATCAATAAAAATGAAGCATTCTACTCAAGAATAGAGATGTGCCGAAAAAGGTAAAGGCCAAAGAAGACAAAGCTATTGATGAAGTCAAAACGATGATGAGCAACATTGCACAAAAGTTATTTCAGCTCCAAGATTCCATGGAAACCACCATCAGAAATACAGTGAATGAACGCGAGAGTCAGCTAGATGCAAAAAGAAAGAAGAAATCCATGATGGGTATGCCAACTGGTGAAGATTTGTGTGGAGGCAGATAAGGTTCTTAGGGGCAAAAAACGTTGACTTGCTCGGTCGGTCTTGCCAGCGCCTGTTTTGCAAGTTTGAGGCAGCAAACATTAAGCTTGATGCAGCTGAACGGGTGGATACTGTGGGATTGATAGGTTTTGAGTTTCAGGACTGTTCCAAGCAGTTTTGTCAAATGCATATTTGGCCCGGCTCCAACATTTCAATAAATATGGTGGGATAGCAGAAAGTAGATGAATTTTGGTTTGACTATCAGAACACAGATGATTTGCTAGACAAGACAAATGAAACTACTTACATCGGTACAGTTTCAAACCATACTGACAGTTCTAACACACGGCCGGCAACAGTCCGTAGGTCTCCAGATAGGAACACACAAATTTTTCTTCCAACACTGTCTGGAGACAATTCAGGAAGTCCCAGAGGATGCCAGTCCTGTCAAAATGGAGAAGTCAGACACTAAGAGCAGATCATGGTCTGGGTCTGAAGTGGTTCATATCCGGGAACGGGATTTGTGCACTGGCAAATGTCATTTGCATAACTGCTGTTCTGGTATTGGCAGCTACCCACCAGAGTCCAGGTTTATCCCCCCACCTCCTGGGTTTTCAGGACTGAAGGAATCCAATTTAGAATTGAGAAATGACATCCAGCAGTATGCTTACCTTCAGAGAAAGTTGGGTTTAGCCTTTGATCCAACATGGGGTACAAACCAGAATTTGCAAGTCTGTGACAGTACTGTTCAGTTTACAAATAGCTGTCCTGAAGGAGGAGCTTTTGGATACATGTCCAAATCAAATACAAATTTCGCTGGTGGGCATCCGCATGAATTATTGTGTGCAGCATTTAAACCAAATGGATCTTGCGCTGCATCACCACAGAACTTGGAATTGAATTCTAAGGTTAGAAGAGATAGAGAGTTAAACACACCTGCAGAAGGGGTTGGGGATGATGAAGACTTTATCTGGGATTCTGATGACTCAGACTTTCAGAATTCAGGATCATATTTACTTAACCATCAAGCAGAAATGAGCAGACTTCATAATGGATCATCCAGAAAATGTCCTGAAATGAACCTGTCATCAGTGAAAAGTGAAGAGCAGCAGAAAGATGCTCACTCAGAGTTGGACCGTAATGAGAATAAGCAAGCTAGTTCTTCTGTATCAGGTGTTGGCTTGAATGGGGAATGGTGTGAACCAAAAACAGTGAGCACTTCTGAGACAAACCATGACCATGTACAAGAACAGAATGGTTACTGCTTTGAACCAGAAAAGGTGGGGAAGTAAGCTGCAAGACTTGCCTGTAACAGACATCAAGAAAGAAAAAAGGGATGAACTGACATCTGTGCAGCAAATCGAGACTGAACTGGTTGATTGGAAGGAAGTAAAACCAGACCTTGTGTGTGCTGAAGCTGCAAAAGAAAAAGGGGAGAGAAAAACTCTTGAAACTGAAGGAATCTCGTGTCCTGTCATGAAACCTGATATCAGTCCAGCTGATGAAACAAAAGAACAAGAGGCAGCATTGGTGGTTAAAACTGCAGAAGTCCCTCGTCCATTGAAGACAAAAAGCAAACGCTTGGATCTCAGCCATATGCTGGTTCACATTGGGGAAGGTCTTTTTGGTATGTTGGGCTTTTTGGTGTATTTACTTGGTTAATATTCATATAACAATTAATTTCTAAAAAAATGGTTGAGTAATGTATTTGTGTGTGTGTGTATGTAAACTGTGTGTGCAAAAATTAGGTTTTCGCATAATCTTTGCACAGTTATACAAGCTGTAGAATTATGACATTTGTAAACGTACTTCTCCAGGCACAGCAGGACATCTGAGATTTTAATGTAGTAAACACAGGCAGAAGTGTGAATATGATGATAATTGATAGTATGTTTGAGAACAGTGATTTTTAATGGCTGTTATTGTTTCCTGCCATACTTGTTAAAATGTTTATATGTGTGTTTGAGTTCATGTATACCTGAGTATGCTTGCCTGTTTGCAAATAAATGAATGTACTTTGGAATTTAGATAGTTGATTCAAACAATAGCTGGAGCAGCTGTGACTTAATTGTTTGATTGATTCATGGTTGCTTTGAAAGTGTTGGCTTAAAATTTGAAATGAAATGTTTATGTAATTTTGAAATGGAATTGTTTTCCCAGTGATCCGTGCCAAATGTGTAGAAAAAAGATTCGGGGTGACTTCGATCATCCTATTGGCGTGTGCACCCAACAGTAGAGGTGATGTGATTGTGCTGATACCAATAATCACATTGTCAAAGTGTGCAACAATGGCCGAGTTATCAAGAAATTGGGGCAGACTTGAAGGTATGTGTCAGCTGTTTCTGTACAGCTGTCATAAATTGATGTATATGTTTGCTTTATTTGTGGAAATGTTAATTTTTTTTTTTCTGATAACTGATACGCTTTGTTGCTCAGCAGTCTCCTGCCCCCCCCTTCTCTTCCATATATGTATAACGTACATTTTACAGTTGTGCTTTTTCTGTCCTGTTTTCTTTCACTCTGTAGTGGTTTTACTTTGATGCTTCTCATCCAGACCTTGCAGCCACACTTAGATTGGCTGTACTTCTGTCGATGACGTCATCTGCAGCTGGACTCCAGTGATGCAGAGCCATGCAATTTTGAAAAATGCTTACTTGGGCTTTCTGAATCAGTATTCAGAGAATATTTTAGTTGGCTCCCCCTGAAACAGAGGTCTGCTATAACTCATCTCTGACAGTTGAAATGAATTAACAAGGCTTTTTGAGGAAATTGAAAGTGAGCACACAATGGACGCATGGCACAAAGGCCACAGTACTAATGGTAACTGTTCTAATCTTCATTTTATGTCCCTGGAGGAAGATGACAGTGGTGCTGTGAAGTTTTGTTCTAGTGTGAGATTATTTGAGGTGTGTTATATTCTGTTCTGTACTGCTCAAAACAGTTTATGAGCCAGTTGAAAACATTCACACCCAATTCAACCGAAAAACAAAATAACTTCTTCAAACAGTTTAACTGAAAATTCATCTATGGAACAATACAATGACATCAGAAATAAACGAATAACAGCTGCTCAAAAACAACTTCATGGGCTTAATTGATGAACACCATAATTTCAGAAATCGGAACAGTCAAATCAAATGACAGTCAATGTTAGTACTCAGTATGGCCGCCATTAGCGCAGATACAGGCTAGACATCTCTGTCTCATAGAGTCCACAAGCCTCCTGAGAGTCTGCTGGGGGATGTTGTTCCACTCCTGCTGCAAGAAGTCGAAGAGCTGGCCCAGTTCACTGCTGGAGGGTGGTTCTTGTGAAGCAGGCGCCCCAGAATGTCCCAGGCCGTGCTCGATCAGGTTAAGGTCGGGCAAGGACGCTGGCCAGTCGAGGCAGTTGACCTGTTGCTCCCCCAGAAGATGTTTACCACCCTGGCATGGGTGGGGACAGGCGTTGTCATCCTGGAGGATGGCGTCAGGGCCCAGGGCTTGCAGGGCAGGCTGGACCAGAGGCTGAAGAATGTTGTCCCTGTACCCCTCACCAGTTAGGTTGCCTTCAACTCAGTACAGGGGGTTCTGAAGTTCCTTCTTATGCCACCCCACACACCATGACAGACCCCCTGCCATACCGGTCCTGTTTTATTACGTTGGCTTCTTGGTAGCGCTCCCCCGTCCGCCTCCAGACACGTATGCGACCATCGTGGAAGAGCCGAGCAAAATGCGACTTGTCAGAAAACATCACCCGGGCCCATGCTGCCTCGTCCAGGCCACATAAGATCGGCACCAGGTCAGTCGCGCCCTATGGTGAGCCGCTGTCAGCACAGGTCAAAACAGCTGGCCGTCTTGCTCGGAGGTAACTTCTCTCAGGCGGTTCCGAACAGTTTGGTTGGAAATGTTGACGTTCACTGCAGCATGCAGTTGTCGCCTGAGGCTGTTTGCAGTGGCAGTTCTTTGTCTCAGCGCCGTCAGAACCAGCAGTCTGTCCTGCTGTCTGGTGGCAGACCTAGGCTGGCCAGACTGTCTTAGTTCAGCAGTACTACCGGTGGCGTTGAAAGCAGTCACGAAGTCTTTGGATGACAGCATGATGCACTGAAGGCAACGACCAACTTCTCTGACGCCTACACTTCTTGAAGCCAAGCAACAGCTCTTCCCCGGTCAGTGTCATTTATCGCAGTCTTGGTGGCATGGTTAAAAACGCCCCAAAAAGCGGCTTTTTTTAAATACCCACTGGTCAGCAAAAACTGGTTGCCATGTGTTCAGTAAAATGTATGACTTCCACGTGCAAGATGGTTTGCAGTCAGCCCAACTCTGCTGCCTCAGCTATGTGCTCACAAACTGCGACCATGTTTTCGTGATTTCGGTGTTACTTTTGTGAACTCGTTCAACCCACTAGACTCGGATTCAACTGAACGCGCATGCGAAAACCAGTTTTGCATTGAAGCAGTTGTCACACTTTCAGTGCAAAAATTGGACAAAAGCCTTGAATTCTATACAGTACGATGCGTTATCTAAACCATATGAAAAATGCAGGTGGCTCTTAAATTGTTTTGAGCAGTATAGAATGGGAGATAATGTGAATTGGGCAAGTTGTATTTTACCAGCTGTCGTCCAGGTTGGAGACATTCTTCAGGTGAAGTCATTACGGAGAAAGTCTGATTCCATGATCACACAGTCACTGCTTTGCTTTGTGGATATAGGGTGAAAAAACGTGTCCAGGGCATTTAGCAAATTACAGTTCATCTCTAAAGTGATTACTTTTTCTTGTAACTTCTGTTTTCCTTAACAGTCTTTTTATCCTCTCGGTTCTCAATGCAAATGCTCAAAAAAGTTTATTTCCACTTATTATTTCATTCCAGCTACTAACATAAGTATTTACAAAAGTTTTATGATAAAGATATGAACAACATTTTTTTTGTTGAAGAAAAACAGATAAGTTTTTTTCAGTGTATGCAGTTAGAGAAAAATTGACTTGGAATTTGTGTGTGAAGAATTGGCATCTCATGTTAGGCGTATATTCAGAGTAGGGACTACTGAACAGTAGCTCTGGTGGGCATTTTCATGATGAACTGACATCAAAATTACGAAGTAAATGTGGTCTTTATTCTGGTTTAACTCATGTTCTGATTCCGTTTTTGTTTAGTTTGTAGGGTGTATTTTTTACCTGGACTGTACACTGTTATGTTTGTTTTTCTAAGTGATTCTTTCAGCTTAGTCTTTATATGCAGTGCTTTCTGCTTAGTCCTTTATATGCAGTGCTTTCTGCTTAGTCTTTATATGCAGTGCTTTCTGCTTAGTCTTTATATGCAGTGCATCAGCTTCCTTCCCAGGCACGTCCACTGCTTGTATTTCAATTTCATGTGTATTGTATTCAAGCACAGTATGATGTTAAAAGGAGAATGACTACAGACTGTTGGTTTATCCTCCCCTATCTCCAGCCCATTGAATGCCTCACCTCTTCCCCTGCAACAACAAAAACAAATTGAAAAGCAACTTAATTTTGCAGTTGATGTGACCACCTGTGGTATTTTCGGTTTATCACATTTAGTGAGACTCAAGCCAGTTATTATTTTCTTTGCTGTGTGAATAATTCACTGTGTTAAGGATGAAAGTGCCGACTACTACTTTTGATCTGGTGCAGATGCGACGGCCCTCAGCTGTTGTGGTGAATGAGAAGGATGAAATATTTGTAAAGGACGACAACTGCCTGTATCATTTTGACAGCCAGGGTCAGCTCATCCAAGTGATGGGACGGAGGATGATGAATGCCCCATACGGTGAGAGATGGTTGCTTCACGGGATTGATTGATCGATAATCTCTATTCCCAAGAGTAACAGATTGACAAGAAGATGCTTTTTCCCATCTTGCCCTTTTCCCTTCAGGGACTAATGATACACATAACATTGTTACACCTTATAGAACTGATTATAACGTAACAGTGAGCATTCATGTTAGTATGACAGAAAACATACACGCACACACTGAATGTGTCTCTCTCACACACACACAAAACGCACACACACAAAAAGAAATGTTTAGTAGTACACGCATACTACACACACACACACACATACATACACACACATGAAACTACGTCATGTATAATGTTTCCTAAGTGGACAAAGAATATAGAAAGAGTTGACCACCAAAATAGTATATAAGCACAGCTTGAGGAAGAATGAACAGTGATTGGTGAGGTGGTGGAGTTCAGGTCAGTAGCATATATTCATATTCAGCATTATTGTTCATGAAAAATGATTGGTTTTCAGTGCAGTGAGGAATACGAGAAAATAATGTTTAGGATAGAGACTGACTGATTGATCGATTGACTGACTGATTGATTGATAATCTGCATTCCCGAAGGTAAAAGACAATCAAGAAGATACTTTTTTTTTTTCACATCTGCCCTTGTCCCAGTTTAGGGACGAAGGATAAATGCAGAATACTATTACACATCATAGAACTGATTATAACAAGAACAGTGATGATTCATATTAGTATTGAAGAAACACACACACACACACACACACACATGCACATGCACACAAAACTACATAGCACATAGTATTCCTACATACAAGGATTTAGTTGCATCTGATGCCAAACTAGTATTGTCAGCATTGCCTGAGGAGGATTGGATGTTGATTCATAAGCAGTCATGTTCAAGTATACCAGCATATAGTCATATTCAATATTCTTGTTCAAAAGGCAAGACTGGTTTTCAAGACACCACAGGAGATCAGAGTTGTGAAAAAAATGGAGGGGAGGGGTGGGAGGGGGTGGGTGTGGGAGAGGGAAATTGAATGTGTGTTAATTTTATGAAAAAAAAATGAAAGCCAAACACAAATGAGAAAGAAGGGGAAAAAAAAGGAAAAGTAGCACCATTGTCCATTTTCTCACCTCGACCCACCGTCATTAAAATTGTCTATCATTGTATGAGCAGTACGCTGGCTCACACAGACACACACTGCATGTGTATATTATAAATCTTTCACACTGCTCAGTGATCTTATGTTGGATGTCCAGTTCAGATTCCTTGGTTGTGTGTGTGTGTGTGTGTGTGTGTGTGTGTGTGTGTGTGACAGTAAAATGGTAGTTCAGTTTGGACAAAAAAGTATGAATGATGTCCTTATCTGACTGCACTGTATTGCAGTATAAATTGCATGTCTGCAGATGTATTGATGTATGTGTTTGAAACAGATTATTGAAACAATGAAAGTGGTAGGAGAGAGGAAGGCGTAGAAAAGTTAACACCTTCCAGAATCCATATAAGAAATTGAAATGATTCTCTGTCTGTTGTGTGTAAGAAACATGGCGTAAATAGCTGCTAAATAGACTTGAAACATTGTGCAGAATCATCTATAGTGTAATGGGGTTGGGAAGGAGAAGGGTGGTAAAGTGAGGGAGAAAATGGTTAACTTGCGGAAGGTTTTCTAAATTCATTTTTCCAGTTGTTTTACATTCATTACAACCATTATCCATAAATACTCTTACACTGTTGGTACAAATGGGCAAACAAGTTGTTCAGGGCATGTGCAGAAAGAGGGTAATAATACCTGTTAATATGAACATTTTGGTTTGATTTGCCCAGGTCTTGGAATGACAAAGGAAGGGAAACTGATAGTTGTGGATGCCTTGTATTCCAATGGTCGCATGCACGTTTTCCAACAAGACGGTGCTGTGGACACGTATTCTTACCACCCACTGCGCAATCGGTATGAGGATTCAAAATGTCGATTTCTGGCTGTGCACGGGGGAGATGTTCTCACCAGTGATTTGGGTAAGTGAATACTATGGCATTTGTATTGACTGGGATTATTGACGTGAACATGTTTTGAAAGATAAGGAAAGAATTTTTTTATTTATTTTTTTTTTTTGTCATGGTGGGCAATTGAAACGTCTTGTTTGATTGTAGACAGATGACCTCACGTACCATGATTTTTGGAGAAATTCCACTTGTTACGTGCAAAAGAAATAAAAAGAAAAGAAAATGTGACTCAATAGGAACAGCCAAATGAAGAAACAACTAAATGACAAAAGATACCCGATGCATTTTATCTATGGGGTCTTTCTCAGACAGGACATACAAAGGAAGAACAGTTGCATATCTCTTCAATTCAGGCGCGAACAGTAGTGTGGTGAGAAACATACAGACGAGAACTGAAGAGGAGGAGTGGGTTGGAAGGAAGAACATACAAATTAGAATATTTCTTTTTAAGAGGGGCAAAAATGATGCTATTATAAACACAGAATAATGGTGACAATAGTAATAATAATATAAATAATGATAGCAGTAATAGTAACAGGTAAAGATAATTGAAGAACAAAGAGGAAGAAGAATAGGCACAATAGTAGTTATGTGAATAGTAAATGAAAATACAGCAACAATAGCAATAATAATAAAACAGGTAATTCAAGAAGAGGAGGAGGAGGAGGAGGAAAGAAAATGGTACAAGAGTAGCTACAGTCACGGTAATAATCATAATAATAATAATACTAAGTGGTTATACTATTACTAAGGGTATTCATAATGAAGATAGTAACAATTACAGTGATAACAAGATGGGAAAGATGGTAACATAAAATATAAGAAATTATGCAAATGTACAATATATAGTTTTGAAAGTATGAAAGGATTAAGGTTGATTATATAAAATATTAATAGTTTATAATGATAATAATAATAGTTTAATAACATGGTTATTATCATCATAATTATTTTAACTATTCTCCTCTTTAGTTATTATTTTGTTATTACAATTTCTGCTATTATTTGCTATTATTATAATAATTATTGTTATATGATTTTAATACCATTATTATCCCCCCACCTTTTTTTGAAAATGAAATTTAATATTTTATCAAAATCTTCTCCCTCTCAACTACTTCCTTTTTTCTTCAGTTTCATGCTGTAGTTATCTTTTTTTTTCAGCCATGCTACACTTTAAAAACTCAAATCAAAGAGGTGACTGCTCAACTTTTGTTTCTGTTGTTTCTGGACATTGTAATGCTTAAGGAAAACCAAAGAAGTCAAAATGTGGTCTGTTTTGTACTTTTTTTTTTCTTTCGTTTGGCAGCTCAGAACCCAAGTTTTGTTGTTATAGTGGTTTCTGTGCTAAAAAAAAGTACATACCTTGATTCGCATAAATTTAGTCACATTCAGATCTAATGAAAAGAATGCCTTGTGAAAAACAACATCAACAAAAACCAAGTGAAGAGGAACAGCAAAAAACCTACATAGAAACACTGAACAGTGTGAACTCGTTTTTGAAAAGTTTCAAGTTCAAATGGACGAAATAAAAGCGTATAGAAGAACATGCTTAGAATGTTTGCTTGATTAGTCAGTGCTTAAAAAAAGAATCGGTGTGCCATGTAAAAAGGGTTTGTAAAAGAACTTAGCCTGTTTGAACCTTGCTTCGTTTCATCCATCTCTTGATGTGTCTGAAACCATGTCAGACTGGAACTATAAACAGAAAGATTGTGTCACTGAATTTGGATCCTTTAAATGAGGGGAGCATGTGTGTGGTTTCCACAGGTCGAAGCTGTTTGTACCTGACTAATCAGAAAGGGGAGCTGTGCAAAACAATTGGTCGGAGAGGCAATAGGTTGGGAGAACTGCATGAACCAGCAGGGGTAGCAGTGGACAGTGTTGGAAACTGGGTTGTCGCCGACAGCAAGAATCACAGAGTCCAGGTATACTGTTACTGTGTCAGTTATTGTTGACTGACTTGTGTCCATGTACACAAACATCAGTTGAAAGAAGATAAATGTAGGCAGTAGGAAGTGCAGGGTTTTTGTCAGGTTTTAACCAAGTCCTGTTCAGTTATTGGGAGCATGTTTGTGTGTGCGTGCATGAGTGTGTTTTGACTGTAAAATAGATGTACAGTTTGGGGAAAAAAGTATGCATTTCCACACTGTTCTTGACTTCTAAGTATGCATTTCCACACTGTTTTGACTTCTAAGTTTGACACAAAAAGTCAGAATTTTAGTGCCCCCCCCCCCCCCCCCCCCCCCTGCTGAATAATTAGTAGTTTTCAAAAAGTTTATAATTGTGCCAATTCATATGTTTGAGAATGTTCTGTTTCTTGTTTGTTTGTTGTTTTTAAATCTTGATGGCATTTTCCCCACACTGTTCTTTCTGCTTGCCTACATTCAGTTTTGTGCAGTCGCAGCCCAGCACTGCAGACCACAGGAGCAGTCTGTGTTAGGTCGTGACTAGGCAGTCCACCAGAGAAGATGCTGTGCAGATGTATGGGTGTAACTTTCGTTCTGTTTTTGGAAGAAGTCCGTCTTGATGGAATTGTCAAAAACATTGTTTTCCCTTTATGAAGACAAACAAAACAAAAGAAGAAAAAGACAAAAAAAAAATAGAAAACGTTCAAGAAAACATTTATCTAACTGGAAAGAATTTTTTTTTTGCTTGCAAGAACCCAGTAGAGCAAAGTACGGTTTGTTTAATTTTTAGCACACATTTTGTGTTTTGCGGACAGATGGTAGGTTTTCAGTCAGGTGATAGACAGAAAGAAAATGTCACTCAACCCAGCCAGGTCCCTTGGGTCCCCAACCCCAAACTTGTTTTGTTTTCAGCAGTTGCACCATGCAGATGCCCACCAGAGGGCAAGATTCTGCACAGGTTCCAAGTGCAATGGTGTCAGTGTGCCTCTTCTGATCCAGCATGTGTCAGATAACACTGTTAACTGCAAGCACCATCATGTCCATCCACACAACAGTGTTTGTGAATATTGATTATCATGCTTTGACATAAACTCAGCATGCCATATATGTAAAGAGAGAATTGAGATTGATCACCGCAAAAGCAGAGTATAAAAGCCACCACAGAAATTGAGACTTTTTATGTAAATGATGATCTGTGAGAGTGAAGATGAGAAAATATTATGGATTCCATTCTGGTTTGAGGCCACATGACAGAGCTGTACACAATGATTCCTTTCAACCCGTATTCCAGCATCAGCATGAATTGATCAGTGTCAGCGAGGTCCAAAAAGCAGAACCAACAGTGTTGGTAGAAAATTTCAGCAACGCTTGAGACTCGCGTATGAAATAGATCTGATGTGGTTCCAATCTGTTTAAATCAGTTTAAACTGAACCGAGCTGGCCAGGGCTGAAAAACCTCCTCTCGTATAAATGCCTGTGATGGGAGTCAAACTTACAACCTCCTAGCTCACAAGTTGGTAGTGCCAAAGTTGGGAGAGCAGGAGCTAATTTCGCTTCCATACACAGGGTAGGAAGATTGTGTACTCAGTTCACTTCATTGCACCATATTCACACTAGCTCAGTTTTCACACCTTTTCCCAACTAAGCTGGGAGGTGGCAGGGCGTCCTTGTGTTCAAGCAGGTGAGTGTACTGTAAAACTACTTCTAGCTGTAAAATTCTTTTTCTTTCTTATTTACCTGTCCAAACAATGCCGGAAGTTAAGAAAATATGGAGGCAGTAATACTCGCCTGATAAGGGAGACATTGAACCCACATGAGAATGACCTAGTTTAGTTTCTGAAGTTCAGAAATTGGCATCCGTGGCAACAAGGGCCCCAAGCAGTGGTCTTCAAACTCCGTCTGGAGTCAAAAGGCTTAGTCCCTGCTGTCTGTCATATAGAGCACCAAGTGACAAGAAAGAAGCTGATGACAAAAGATAAAGAATTTCTCAGTCACAGCATCAGGAAAAGAAGACTGCCCCTCCAAGAAATATTGGGAAAGCAAGTACTGACAGTGCCATGTAATACCTTTTCACACATAGAGCTATATCATAAAGACCTTTTTGCAAACGATCACATAAATGCCAATGGTTACTTGAACAAGGTGCAAAGCACGTAAATATCAATGGTATACTTGAACAAAGTGCACCGTAACAAAGTGCAAAAACATGCAAGTGGCGGCTAGTGAGAGTGCTAAGCAGAAGGGGATGATCCAAACAGAAAGGGTCATTGTGGAATCAGTGGGGTGCACTGCTGCCTTAGCAACTGCTGTGCCCCATGAGGCAGTCAAGTGTCGCTATTTCTTCAGATGTGGCAGAGAACAATGTACCTATGGTCCTATGTGACTTCCTGCCTGCTGCTTGAGAAATGTTAGAGACTGCATTGCTTCACCAGATGGCAAAGAGAGTCAGAACTCTTGTGCCCTTAATCTGTTGTGGGGTGAAGTGGATGCTGGTCATGGACATAAGCCTGGAAAATTACCTGCCAAAGCCAGGAGCTTACCACCTGAGGTTTTACAGTAGCTCTCACCCAGCTGTGTCCTGTAAGTCAGTCTGAAGTAGCAGCAGATGATATGGAGGATGACCCAAGATGGATGCCAGTATGTGCATTGACGGAGCCAACTGTAGAAAAATGGCGGAGAGAAAACGTAATTACAGGATTTATTAACCAAAATTTCCCCTTCAGAGGCAACTGAGAAAAAACAGCTTCTCCTCAAGAAGTGTAAGCAAAACTGGAATGTGTGAATGGGAATCCAAGAGCATGAAAAACTCGAAGTTGAAACTGTAGAGAGCAGAAAGGGGAGAGTTTCTCCATGACAGAAAAGGAGAAAACTCAGCTTGTTTGAATATGGAGCAGTGACATGAACTCACCAAAAGCGATCATTCTTACTGCCCAACTGGAGATGAAGAGGAGCTTATCTTCCTGCTCCCCCCAGTTTGAAAGAAAAAAGTTTTTTAATCCCAATAGTGTGGCTAAATCCCATGCTAAGTGTGGGGATAAGGCATTTGTTTGGACAGGCAAGTGTGAGAAAATGAGTTAAGTAGTGCTCTGACTCGGTCACAAAATCTTTTGTAAAAAGGATGGTTAGCATTTTGCACACTCTGGTATTGAATTTGTTCTTTTTATTGTTTTGTTTAACACTCCTGAAACTCAGATTAGGAAACTACTAAAAATACACCATTTCCTCTTCCATTATGTCCACATTCTTATACTCGGACATACAAAATCTGGGCATTACCCTCCCTTTTTTTTTTTTAACTTTGACTGCTATTAATGTTGGAAGCTGCTTTGTTTTTTCTTCTAAAAAATCCAGTAATGTCAAACTTTTAGCTCAAATTGTGTTGCTTTGTATAAATCAAGATGTTATTTTGTGTGTAAAAGGATATTCAGAAAGGTGGTATTTTATTTAAAATTAAAAAAAAAGTGCTCAGTCATGTAACTGGACTCTGCCTGCATTATGAGCGCCATACTTGAATACAGAAAATAAAGAGGTGGGGGGTGGAGGATGGGTCGTCAGTATTGCATATTGGTTCTCAGCTCTTGAAAAACAATAAATTAGATAACATTCATGCTACCCACACCTTTCCTGTCTCTTTTGATTTCTAGAGCTCTGATCATAAAGATCACCTAATAACTGTGGCTCATACCTTTTTCAGATCTTTGCCCAGAATGGTTACTTCATGGCCAAGGTGAGTTTCACAGGCGAATCAATTCGCAGACCATCAGCATTCATTTGACGAGCGACGGTCTCCTGTATGTCATCAACTACTTGGACTCCGTCATCAAAGTCTTCAAACTGGGTGCATCCTGAATGTGTGCTGTGAGAGATCAGGACTATATCAGCAGCAGTGTTAGGAGACAGCATGAATGGCTGGTCATTCCTTTCATGCCAGGCCAGGTCCCAGGCTGATCAACACTTGATGGTCACTGTGCCATAGCTGACTGTTGACATTTGAAGGGCTGTGTGTAGGTGACCCAGAGACTGTGACAGTATTTTGATTGGGGTATAGATTTCATAGGGATGATTCGATGGCCAACGTCATTTTAACGGGTAGAATAGTTGGTAGGGGTGCAGAAGGGAAGTGGTGCACCTGGTCAAGATGGGAGGTTGTGGAGGCATGTTCATGCTGATCATTAAGTGATGGTGAAATGAACTTCTTTTTTTTTTAATAATAATGCAACTTGTTCATTACTGCCAACTGCTTTAGCAGGCTAATGTGTGTGTATGTGGTGTTTCTTTTGTTTTGCTTGTTAAACCCTAAGAACTGAATGTATTCAGCATTTTCTTGCATTTCCAGAAAGTAGGTGTGAATAGGGTATTTGGTAGCATTTCTGTTTCCTACGTTACAATGCAGAATGAAAAAAGTGTGATATATTGTTGTGCACAGATTTGATGCCACAGTTAAAATGTTTCAACAGATATGTATTGATGTGTTGTTACTTAGTGCATTGTGATATAGAATCACAGTATACAAAAGATACCCCCCCCCCCCCCCCCCCCCCCCCCCCCGACATCAGACAACATGCACAACTGTACATAAAATGAGTTCTTTCTGTCAGGTAATGTGATCACACACACATGCAAAAAAAAAGTATCCGTGTCCTAATTTTAACCACATAATCACAATTTCAGAACATGAATTGGTTCAAGTTGTCTGTTTCTATGTCAGTCACTTTGAGATCAGGTTACAACATTCACAAAACAAAAATATGAAACGAGGAAAAAAAAACGAAACCTTATTTTATTCTAACAAATGCCTTGAGTAATTACTTGAAAATTGTTCTTCAAGAAGTTCTAGTAAAGTCAGTCTCAGTAAAGCCATCTCTAGTATTAGCATACGATTTCCTGTGTGTAAAAAAAATGAGTGAGGGAACATGTGTTCATTGCATGCTTTCCCATTGAAAGGGGAAAGATGTTATTTTACATAAACATCCAGATGTCCTCTCTGGCCATGCCAGGCACAATCCCATTGATGTCAGTGAGCTGCCGGGGGTGCTATGGGTCAGCACAGAGGGTGGATTTTGACTGGCTTGCCAAAGTCGGACTGTAAACAAGGATAGTGAATAGTTACATATGATAAGCACCCAGAGTTGATATTCATTTTCAAATGCTATTCATTGCAGTATGAATGTAAGCAGTAAAGACTGCTTTGCAATCAACAGCAAAGATGCACATATTTTCCTACGTTATCTTATGCCAGTTTTACTTTTTTTTTGTGCACTTTGTTGAGCATGATAAAAGTATGTTTTAGCTTTCCAAATTGAATCTGTTCAGATCCCAGTATACTGTACATTGCAGGAACCATGCTGACAATGTTTTTCTTAGGGAGTATGAAAATGAATCACTATTGAAAATCCATGCAATGCAGTGATTTAAAGCTACCTTTCCTGGTTGCAGTGGCCATCAAAAAGAGATTTTAATGGCATTGAAATAACTCGATCTTTTGTCAAATGGAAAGAAGATGGATGATACATCTTCTGGTAAATTTTGTTTATAATAGATTTGTGAACCTTGTGCATTTTTGTTTTTAAAGCAAGTCTGTTTTTATTTGTTTGTTTGTTTTTTTTTTTTTGGATTCAAGTCTACAGTGTCATCATTTATTGCAACAGTTTGTGTTTGCTCATCATCGTACTTGCAGTTACTGTAACATGCATGATTCCGAGTTTCCTTGCTTGGTGCTGTTTGCTCATAGACGGTGCTATTCCAGAAATTCTGCTTTCCCATATGGGGTATTTGTTTTAAACATAGCTGATTACTATTGAAACTCTTAAAACTATTCTAAAAGTGTCTTGTGTACTGACAAGAATATTCAGCTTTTTGTGGGGAGAGAGATAAAGGTGAACGTGTGATTGCAATTTTTTTTTTTTTGGTTAGTTTACATATTATAATGAAACCTTAAAATGTGTTGCCCCTGCAAACTGCTCCAACGCGGGAAGCGTCAGGAGTGCAGAGAATCAGCAAAGCAACTAGTTGTGTTCCATGTTTTTCAGATTCCTTTAAGTGCACTGAAAGTTAACATTGTATTCCTTTATGTGTATGTGTTCTAAATCTCGATATCAGCATGGAAGTTTTCTGGCATGTCTTTTTGGTGCTGAGACAATTTTATTACAGGCTTGTTTTATTCATGAAAGGAAATTGTCAGCTGTGGAAGAAAGCTTTCATGTTTTTGAAATCTTTCACAAAAAATTTGGACCATCGCAAGCTGGATAAAAGACATGATGTTATACAGCCTTATCAAAAAATGGCATAGCTTTATATACATATATATTTGTTTTTATTGTTTTTGTTTTATTTTTGGCAAAAGAGTCCATGTTTCTAGGGTTAATCTGGCCTAAGCAAAATGTGTTGTCTTTGGTTGAAGTTGTTATGACTTTGGTAGCAGCCTGAACACATGAGCTGCTAATCCACAGCCTTTCTATTCAGAATAATGATAAAGTAAAAATTTAACTTTAAAATGTTTGTATATATATATGCTGCTGCAGCATTGAAATAGGACTGCATACTACTGTTAATGCAGTTCCATATTGCTCTGTCTGTTTTTTTTGTTTGGAATGGCATCTTTTAATTACTGACTGTTGAGACATCTCAGTTATTTCATTTGTTTTGTTGGCCATACTATGAAAATAAAAGTTTCTTTACTTGTTTTTAGTTGTATTCAGATCGAGTTTGAATGTTTCCCTCAAAACCTTTAAAGGTCGAAAAGTGTGTTACATAAAACTAGATGTGGGATTGCTTCATTATGATCCTACCACTGGATGCTTTTAGCATGTCTTGCTGCTGGTATTCAAATATCACCACTGATTAGGGTAGTCTTTATTGATCTTGTCTTTTGTCTTACTTTTAAACCTGTTTACCATAGTTTTACATCAGGAATACTACTCAAGATTTGTATTTTATGAAAAAAAAAAGTGAGTGTACCCTTTAAATCGTAACATTTATCTGGTTTTTGTGACCTGACCTGTTGAAAAGTGCCCATTTTGCAGATTGTTATGTGTGACGGAGGATAGCCAAATCCTATGCAGTGATCAGGTAACAGCTAATTTAATTTAGTTGTCAAGTCTTGGGTTAGGCTCCTTCCCCAGAACCATCCTCATTCACTGGCGCTTACATGGAGAGAATTACTCTGCCTGGTAGTCTCTTTAGACCTTACAGCCGGTCCCAAGCCCGGATAAAAGAGGAGGGTTGGGCATGAGGCTAGCAGCCTCACCCTGTAAAACAACTGCCTGCTACAGAAACATCAACAACTGCCAAAGAAACGCCACTCCTGGAAGAAGGACCTGCATCAGCAGGACTCATGAAGCATTGCGGTGAAAGCCGAAAGGAATCCTCAGCGCTGACACGCCTTCTGACGACTAGGAAAACCACCATCGGTTTGTGGAACATCAGAACCATGTATGAAGCAGGGAAAACTTGACAAGTAGCAGATGAGACACGCAGCTGCAACCTGGCATTACTTGCACTTGGTGAGACGAGATGGCTACAATCCGGACAAGTAAGGTTATGTTCCGGAGAGTTGATCCTCTTTTCAGGCCATGAAGATGAAAACACTACACATACAGGAGGAGTAGCAATCATGCTATCTGAACAAGCACAAAGCTATCTAAACAAGCACACAAAAAGCACTAATTAGAAGGGAAGCACACATCCCAAGGATTGTGACTGCAAGTTTCAGAACAAGGACATCAAACTAAACATTGTACAGTGCTATGTGCAGACCAACGACCATGATGAAGCGGCAAACATAGCTTCTACAACAGACTGTAGACCATACTGAACAAGCTGAAGGACAAGGACATCGCCATTCTCATGGGAGACATGAATGCCAAGGTAGGAGGAAACGATCGAGGATACAAAGAAGTTATGGGCCCCCACGCACTAGGTGACGTGAACGAAAACGGCCAACGACTCGCAGACATCTGCGGAATGAACAATCTAATCATTGGTGGCAGCATATTTCCACACAAAAGGATTCGCAAAGCAACACGGGTGTCGCCAAATCATGAAACCGAAAATCAAATCATGAAACTGAAAATCAAATCGACCACGTCTGCATTTCCAAGAAATTCAGACGGTCGCTGCAGGATGATAGCCTGAGGAGAGGGGCAGACGTAGGATCAGACCATCACCTTCTGACAGCAAAAAAAAAACTAAAGTTGATGAAGAACCCAGTGAAAATTACAGGAAAAGAGAAATGTTCAATGTAAACAGTACAGAACATGTACTGCAGAGGCTCGTTCACACTGTCCCAAAAGAATAGATTCCAAATCCTACAAGACCTACACACAGAAGATAGACATTGGCACCCATCGGACAGAAACAAAAGAAGCCTGTTTTATCAACATGCAAAGAGGTTCTTGGATCAGAAAAGAAACATCACAAAGATTGGGTCACAGCAGAAACCCTGGAGAAAATCGATGAACGAAAACAGAAGAAAGAACAAGTCAACAGGAGCAGAATAAGAGCCAAGAAAACAGCAGCCCACAACGAAGCCCACAAGGAAGTGAGACGGAGTGTGAAAAGAGATGAAAATGTATTGACCAGCTTGCAGAAGAAGCAGAAACATGAAAGCGCTCTATGATAAGACCAAGAAACTCGCAAGAAAGTTTTGCAAGCCAGAGAGACCCATTCAAAACGAAACAGGGAGAGACTATTGCAGACCAAGAGGGACAAAACAGATGGGTGGAGCACTTTAAGAGCTACTGAACAGACCAGCACCACAAGACACTCCACATGTCCCAGCAGCAGAAATTGATCTGCCAATCAATTGTGATCCACCAACTAGGGAAGGAATCGTCGGTGCTATCAAGAAAATGAAGAATGGAAAGGCAGCAGGCCCAGATGCATTCCAGCAGAAGCACTAACAACTGACATTGACACTACGGCAGACATTCTTCAACCACTTTTTGAGAAGATATGGACATACAAAAGAGGTCCTACAGACTGGAAAGATGGACACATCATTAAATTACCAAAGAAGGGAGATCTCAGCAACTGCGGAAACTATAGAGCCATCATTCTCCTGTCAGTACCAGGCAAGGTCTTAAAGAAGATTCTTTAGAGAGAATGAAAGATGACAAAGACAAAACACTTAGGGACCAACAAGCAGGCTTCCGGAAAGATCGCTCCTGCACAGACCAGATTGCCATGCTAAGGATCATCATAGAACAAACTTTAGAATGGAACACTTCGCTCTACATTAATTTTGTGGACTTTCAGAAAGCCTTCGACAGCTTGCACAGACACAGCTTGTGGCAACTACTGCGGCCCTATGGAGTACCAGCAGAGATCACCAATTTGATTCAGAAATCCTATGAAGGAATAGCATGCCAGGGTGGTTCAGGCAGGACAGACAACACATCGATTTGAGGTGAATATCGGAGTCCATCAGGGTAGCCTCCTCTCACCATTCCTGTTCCTTCTGGCCATTGACTGGGTGATGAAGAGGACTTAAGAAAAGAGGAATGACATACAGTGGACACTCTGGATCCAGCTCAACGACCTGGACTTCGCGGACGATCTGGCCCTGCTCTCCCATACCAGACAACAGATGCAGGACAAAATATCAGACCTGTCAATCTTTGCAGCAAAGCTCGGCCTTACCATCTACCCACAGAAAACCCAAATACTAAAAATTAACACAGTCAGTCCAGACCTTGTGATGCAAGATGGAGCCCCACTGGAAGAAGTCGGCAGCTTCACCTATTTGGGCAGTGCAGTCAACCAGCAAGTGGGAACTGATGCCGACGTGAAAACCAGGATAGGGAAAGAGAGAGCAGCCTTCATCACTCTGAAAAACATTTGGAAATCTTGAGTAATCGCCACCAGGACGAAAATCTGCCTCTAAAATTCTAACGTCAAATCTGTCCTTCTGTATGGATCAGAGACCTAGTGAACCACCATTCAAAAACTGCAGATGTTCGTCAACAGCTGCCTCCGGAAGATCCTCCACATCCACTGGCCAGAGACAATCAGCAACAAGAGCTGTGGGAAAGAAGTGAACAACTGCCAGTAGAACAAGACATCCACAAAAGAAGATGGCGGTGGATGGGATACACACTCCGAAAGCCCCCACACAACACCACCAGAAAAGCCGTGACCTTGAATCTCTAAGGCAAAAGGAAGTGAAGAAGACCAAGAAACACCTGGAGGTGGGACCTGGAAGCAGGCATCAGGCAGATGGGTTACAGTTGGGGTGAATTAAAAGAGATGCCCAGGACCGTGGTTGTTGGCGGGCAGTTGACGGCCTATGCTCTGGCACAAGCAATGGGCCCAAGTAAGTAACATGGAGAGAGTGTTAATCAGTTAAATGGACACAATGGAGAAGCTCTAAAATTACAACATCGGCGACTCGGCATACAGCGGCTGATGATGTTGAAACTGCTGGAGTTTGCAAGGTTGTGGTAGCACCAATGCACATGACCTTCTGATCGAGGATGGGTCAAAAGGCCTCCCTGGTACCTTCTGTCCCAACAAGTCTGTCATCTTTGACTTCAGTTTTGATGGACTGCTGTTGCTTTCATTGCTTGGCTTCTGTTTGGGCGTTTTACCATTGCTGGTGAAGGTACTGGGTTTGGCAACTTTAGATTTGATGGAATTTCCTCATCGAAAGATGGGGGCGAATTTGGTGTGGATTCCAGGGAACAGCATATATGCCTATCCCTAAAAATGAATTTCAGTAGCACTGATTTCAAATTTCAGTAGCACGGACTCAAAATCAGTGGCATTCATTTTTTTTTTCTTTGAAACAGTTTGTGGAAAGAGTTGGTCAGGGTGTCGTAATCAGCTCAACCTATGCATAGAATAAGACAAAACTTTACCGCCATGTTTTAATTTCAGAAAATGCTCTGTCACAAATCACGCACTTGTGCTTTTGAATCATCAGAGTCCAGTTTCACAATGAGATGGCTGGCGCTTTTTTGATGCAGATTGATTGGCATCACCTGTTGGCACATCCATTTGCTTTCTCTTTGTATTAGACGCCACGTTTCTGAAAACTTCAATTACTTGCGATATCCGGTTTAGTACTTCCGCTTTCAAAAGCATCGTATGCTTGAATAACTGAGTTTAACGTCCTTCTATAGGAGAAGCCGTTGGAGACGTACACTATTCGTCTGCTTGATGAAGACAGGGCTTTACATCCCTTTACCATTCGGTGTTCTGCTTCTGCTTTCAAAATCATCCTCTGCTTCAACTCGCAATCGTTTTAAGTAAATTTTGTTGAAAAATCTTTTTACCATAACAAAAAAATAACTTTCCGTAATTGCCGTAGCTACTTCGTTTTTTTTGTTAATTGCTGTAGAAAATATGGAAGTTCTGTAGGGGTAGGCATGTATGGGACAGCACATAAAAAAAAAAAATGAATTGAAATAGTTCTGCAAAACCGTTTTAATTTACGATCATATTTTTTTTTGGTTAATATCCGATCGATCATATATTCAGCAACCTTTTGTACAGAAACACTGATAGATCTGATGCTGACTCTTAGCAATTGTTATCCCTAGGAGGGCTTGGCAGGTGCTGTCCTGCGCATGTTGGACCAGAACAGACATCACCGAACACCATCAAAGTGACTTGACAGTAATGCAGTGTCCCCTCTGGGGGGTGTGTCTAATGCGACTTGAAATTGACTTCTCCCTGTGGATTACTAGTGTTGGCACTGTGGTGGGGCATGCCAGGATGTGGTTGTGGACGGGAGGATGGAATGAGTGATGCAGGAGAACATTTTTTTTTTGCCAGAACTTATATCTTGAATTTTAACCTTTTTTCAAGTCTGATCTTCAGCTTGTCAATATCTAAAATGTTAGTTTTGGCTGCAATGATGCAAAGGCATTATCTTTTTCTTTGGACGACAGATTCTGCACACTAAATTGAAAAGAAAAGGCCAGTGTTAGAAAGCTCAAGTCGTAATGGCACCTGCAGTGTGCAACTGTAGTGTTGTCTTCGAATGCTGATGATTAGAATGCTCTTCAGTGCATAATGCAATCCATCACTTTGACAACATGCTGGAAGGTATGAGCAGCAGTGGAACTGCTGGTCCTGAAAGAAAAAAAAAGATTGATTGGGAAATACTAGCTCTCTGCTTCACAGTAACCTTGGTGCACTGCCACTTGAAGCAAATTCGGCAGTGCTGGACATCCTATGAGAACATACATCCTTGGGGAAAAAAAAAACAAAAAAAAAATTCATGCAACATTTCACTTGATGAGGCACGACACTGATTTCTCCATGAACTCGTTTAAAAACGTTGAGCTATCTGCTGCACATTCATACTTCACTTGTATGGCATTCTGTCCTCAGTCAACACACTCAAGGCAATCACCTGAATTCATTTTACTCTTCATCATCTCTCTGTAAGACAGTATTTACAGAATTGCACATTCATGGAAAAAACTCAACAATAAGATTCCTATTTCATTTATGCAAGTGACTTTAACTATTATTCAAACCAACAGTGAAAAAAAAAACTATGTATGCATAAACATTCAACAAACATACTCAACAATAGTTTCGGCAGTTTCAGTTTGTGGTGAGAAGATTCACAAAAGGTGGTCCAAGTTAAAAAAAAAAAAAAAAAAAAAAAAAAAAAATCTTTCAGTAGTAATCACAGTGATGTATCCACTCCTATGGTTACACAGTGACCTAGCAACTCTTATAGTTACTACATGGGAAAGAAAAATGTAAAGGTGGCAGAACGGGGTGGGGTGGAGACAGACTTGCAGGCACTGGGCTACAGGTGTTTGAGCTTGCAGTGAAGGCATCTGTTGAAGCAGTGACCTAATGGAGATGCCTGGAGCTCTATCAGTACATCCGTCTAGCTGAAGTTCTGTGTGAGTAATGTCCCCTTTTCTGCCACTATCTTTCCCTCAAATCCCACCCCCCCCCCCTTTTTTTTTTTTTTTTTTTAAAGTTATAATAAATGCAATATGCTTTCTATCAATACTTACTCTCTTCTCTTTCACAATTATTATTACTAGTATCACTGTAAGCATTTTCAAACCAATTAATATTCATCACTATTAGTTTGACTTCACCACAATCATCATCAGTACTATATAATCAGTTATTTTTTTTACTAGCTTTATTGTTATTGAAACCATTACTATTTTTGCCTTCATTGATAATACTGAATAACTATATTATCTTTTGAACAGCAATTCCCCACAAATAAATGCCTGCACACACACACATAATAGAGCCATTTACACATAAGTATGCACATACATGCATACAGGTGCATGCTTATGCAAGCCTACAGGTTACACGCACTTTGTGCGCACACTGGCCCACATACATGCACACATACAAAATAAAAGTGGCATAATGTTGGGCAGATATCCAAGGTATGACCAGCACATTGGGCTAATGCACAAGTCTGGTATTTGTAGGTTTTACCCACGACACTCTTAAATCCTTTCAATTTAGTGATTCATTCATTCATTTATAGCTTATGATAACATTATCTACTCCCAGTTCCTTAATAAACTGTTGGCAAATCCTGCGCACTACGGTCTTGCAGCCTAGCAGATGTAGAATACATATACGGACTAGTCCAAACACAGTGACACCATCATGATGAAACTAAGTGTCAATCTCTTGACATTACTTTCATGTTTTCTCCACTTATTTCTGGTCACAATCTACGATGTGCAAGCTCTTTTCTGTTTCCTGGTCACAACATAGTGAAAATTGAACAAGCTGTACAGGGTGGACACCAGTTGTCCACTCTGCAGCATATATTTGGTTATATGGCTTTTGTTACATATATTTGGTTTTATGGCTTTTTTTAATGTTTCAAATCAACAAGTTACCTTTCATTCTGTAGGTGATAGGGATAAAATCAAACAGAAAAAAAGACTTGCTGGAACTTGAGCCTTCTCAAGTATGCACTGGGAAACTGCATGAAACTAGTTCAGTTTGGACATGTAAGATTCTGTGAAGTTCCAAATTCTATCTTACATATTTCTGATTTACTGTGCTGTGAAATTAAGACATATCTAAAATTTACATGAAATGTATAGTGCTGTTTGAATATGATATTAATGAATATACCTTATAAAGTATAATTCTTGTAAAACAACTTTGTGAGCAAAAATAGTTTTATGTTCCAGTTTTTCATTATTAGGTTAAAGATGCACCAATATATTTATTGATACCAGCAACCAAAAGTGGAGGCCTGAAACCCAGAAGGAGGCCGAAAAAAAAAACTTATCCAAATGTAATTGAAAAAAGAAAAGACGATTTTCTGTGTCTGTAGTCAGACAATAAATTGAAATGATGATCAACAGGTTGAAATACTGAGGTTGATCTGCTGACGATAAACAGAATAAGTTACTTAATATCCTTTTAGTCTGACATTACCAGACACGCATATTTCTTTTTCCCTTAGCCTTTTGATATGAATTTTTGTTTCAGTCTTTTGACATGACTTTTTTTGTTCAGAACAAGAAACATTGTTGCCTAAAGACAATAAAGAATGCCTTTTGTGTGGATGGATAAGCATGATAACTGGTGAAGCTGTTAAAATTATTCTCCCCGCCTCATCCCTGCCCACCATGACAATTACTCTTTCATGGGCTTAAACAACTGAATCCTATCACAATTATTTGTCACTGAACCCAGTAACCCTTGTATCATTTTAGCTGTCTGTATTGCAAACAGCTGCTCCTTTCACTTTCCAGCAACTTGCTCAGAGGTAACTACTGTTGCAAAATAGCAGTAAGACTGTTACAGAGTAAATTTCATCAAGACTTTACCACGACTCTTCAGCACTGTAGGGCAGTCCGACCCTACAGTGAAGTATCTGTCAATATATCTCGACTGTTCAGCACTGTGGGGCAGTCTGGCCCCACAGTGAAGTATCTGTCAATACATCTCGACTCTTAGCACTGTAGGGCAGTCTGGCCCCACAGTGAAGTATCTGTCAATACATCTCAAAGCGTCCATTTGGATAAAGAGCGACGTCAGATTATGGCAATGCCTTTGCCAATGATAGTGACTCGGATGAAAAACTGATGAGGTCAGTGTATCTTTCCATTTGACAACATCTTTTCAAATTTGAAACCCGAGTAAGGCTAGGTGAACAACGCTGCAGAATCGGTTTTCTACAATGTGGAGTGCATGCATGGACAGTAGTGAAAGGACTAAACAAAACTAACCTTTCTGCGTAGCTAGTAGACCCAGACACACTCTCTAAAAGAAGAAAGATTCAATTATATAGATAACAGAGAGAAAAATAGGGAGAGAGATCTGTACACAGAGATACATCCTTGTCCAAAGCATTTAAAAACCATCACTTAATGCACATATACATATAAGCCCAAAATGAACAAGGCTGACCAGGGACGGTTCAGTCTTGATCAATGTTTTCCGGAGTTTGAGACACCAACGTATTTCTGATGAGAGTCAATTGTGTGTCTACTTTGCCGTCTGTAGCTTTCCCAATTTACGGCGCTTTGGTGCTGGCTCCGACTCCTTGCTGACTTTCTCCTGTGATTTGTCAGGGCCTCTGTTCTCTGCATCACTGCCTGCCTGCCTCCGACATCTGCAGTCAGGCACGCACATAACAAGGGCACAGTGTCACTAGTTACACCATATGGCGGTAACATGAGAAATAAAATATGTATGGGTAACACCAGAAATCATGTATCCTTAACAAATTTCTCATATGACAGTTGAACAAAATACTTACCACCACCACTTACTTGATTTCACAAAGAAAGCCTTGCTGATTAGTCTTCAAACTGCAGAACAAAAGCTTACGTGAAAGCTCTGAAGAAGGCAACCTAATAGTGTGCTAATGCTCATCTTGGTTTTTTTGTTTTTCAATCTATAAAAGTCTACTGTTTTATTTGGTTAAAAATGAAAGCCTAGAGATGTAAAGTTAAAAATTGCAGGCTGAAGAGGTGTGTTATCACAATTAATTGATGGATGAACCAAACAATAAATCAAATGTCCATTGATGTTTTTGGTTTTGAAACAAATGACTTTTTCCATGCTGAATAATAGAAAAATCTTATGGGTAAACAGATCTGCACCTGGATACGACACCGACTGGTTTGTGGGATAGACCATCTATGCATAAGTCTTGCCACTTGGCCTGGGTCTTTGTATCAGGCCTTCAACAGGAGGCTGCCTCTCTTCATAAGACCTGCACAGACACCCTCTTAATCAAGGGCCCTTCCCTATGCAGATGACTGGGGCAGCTTCCGTGCAAATAGCACCCCTGCCATCTGGAAGTTGTATGCTTGTTACTTCCTTTATTTCTGTCACTCTGCAACTCTCCCCATTTAATCTTTTTTGTTGTTGCTATCATCTACTTGCTTTGAGTGCCATAAAGAAAGAGCTGAACAGGCTGACTGTCCCTCACACTGATCTGAAACCAAAAGCTCAAGCTTATGTCAAAGACCTCTGGCAAGAGGAATGGAACACACAGACAGATAACAAACTCTTCCGAATCCATCCAAACTTGAGAGTTCCAGAGGTGGCCAAAAAGGAGAAACTGTCTTGTACTGTTTGCACACAGGCCACTCCTTTTACACCCATTCTTATCTTTTAATAGGTGACGAAGCTCTGTGGCGAATCCATGTCATGTGCCACTCACAATGAAACATGTTCTTTTAAAATGTTGGGACTTGCATAATGTGACAAAAACACTTTACAGCAGACTCCAGGAAAACTTGTTCACAGATGTCCTGCCCGATGTGATTTTTTTTTTTTTTTTTTTTTTTTCCAAGTTTCTGAAAGAGATCAACATTTTTCATCTGACCTAAGATTTACAGAAGATTCTAATGAACTTCCTGTATGTTTTTAAAAGGTGTGTAGTAAGGAGTTGTGGATTAAAAAAAAAAAAGACAAAAAAAAGACTTGAGAGTTGACTTCAAAGTGATGACAGCCTCGACAGGGCCCTTGGCGATCGGCTGGGCTATAAACATTATCTTTGCCTCTGTGGATCTTTCTCCTGCCTTTGTTCTGAAAACTCTTTCACAGTGTTTTTTTTTTTCTAATAAGAGAAAAGAGGTCTGTGTTTTTTCTGTTGTTGTTTTGGTGGTTTTAATCTGACAACTAGGCGGTGAAAATTGTGCGCAACGACCAAAATGGACACTTGCTGTCCATTCAGCAGTGTTTCTTTTCTCATACAGCCTTTTTTCTTACATGTTTTATAGTGGCATCCAAATATTTTATTTGTTTCCCAATCTGTTTTTGATCTGACCTGTTCAGGATGTGACTTTTTCTGTAAGAGTTTGACTGCCACGAACAGTTGCGTGTGGTTTACTGGACTATAATAATTTGATCCATAATGTCCCTCTGAACCAGGTGAATGAGCAAACCACTGATGGGACATGAAAGATCAGAGCACCCCCTAACCCTCCCTCCTCCCTCTCCCATCGGGAAATATTACAGAAGTGATGTATCATGCTGTGAACTGATTAAAATCGACTGGGTTAGTCCTTCAAGTCACACACAAGACACTGACCTGCTCATCTTCCTGCGAGGCATCCCCTGCAGCACCTTCACCTTCCTCCTCCTCCTCTTCTGGTTCATCTTCATCAGAGGACACCTGCAGTGTCTCCTGGACAATGTTCACGTTGATCCGGAAATCCCTGGATGTGCTGGTCTTGATGTTCTCCATCAAGTTCACCTGGTTACATGGTCCAACATGTTGACAGCTATACTCTGCTCAATGACTTTTAAACATCGTTCTGCCCTAAACTGATTGTCCGCCATTACCAGTGTGCAAACATGCTTCAATACCACTGTAACAACCAACCAACCAATCACTACAAACACAACAACAGGTCACATCATGTTAAGTGTGATTACTTGACAATAAACACTAGAAGAAAAATTCACATCATTTGGAGTGGGACTGTAAGCGAAAGGTTATTGTCCATTCAACTCAATTTGGGACAATTCAGCAGTCCAGACAGTGCTGAATTGATAAACAATGCTTTGTAAAGGAGTATAGACTATACCTTTCTCCATGAACATCTGTGCTCCCTTGAAACTTTAGTGGTAGTGTTAGAGACAACTATGAAGTGGAAAGTGCCAAGGTAAGGGATTCCGCAAAGCGAATGGCCACATTGGTCACTATTCACATCCACAGCACAGGAACAGACACATGCACTATAAACCGTATCAACTACTCCATTTTCAAACAAAATCTGGTGCTTTTTGAAATGCAGTATTCAGTAATTTCTATGAAAGAAAGCTCCTGATTCAAGTTTGTTTGATAGTGCTGGTAAAAAGGTAGCTAAAAGGAATTTTACTACCAAAAGTTGAGTAATGATACACTTTCTTGTTGAAACAAATGACCTTACCCTAGTTGGTGTGGACCATTGCCATATTATCAGGAACTCCCCAAAAAGTGAAACTGGGAGGACAGGGAGCTAACCTTGCCTCCGTATCATACTTGATAGTAAGACTATCAAGGCAGTAAGACTGGTTGCCCTTACTTCACTTCCCTGCACCACATTTGTTAATTCTTTTTTGTCACCTTTTCCTGGCCAGCGCGGGAAGGTGGGCGGGTGTTCATATGTTTGGGCAGAAAGTTAGGCAGTAAGACTGATTGCTGCCCTTAATGAGTTCACTGCGCCATATTCAAATAGGGTTCAGGGTTTTTTTTGTTTTTTTTTAAAAATTTTTTTTTTTTTACCTTTTCCCTGGCCAAACATGGAATTAGGAGGGTGTTCTTATATCTGGACAGGTGAGGATATTGTAGAACTACTTTTAGTGGTGACTTTTTTTTTGCTTATACCTACCTGTCCAAACAAATGCCATAATATCAAAAAGAATGGTGAGAGGCACACTCTTCCAAGCAGAAAGACATCAATCCCACACAAGAAAGTCTTTGTATAGTCTAGAACTTGGTGTCGGCAGCCACTTACGGCCCTAAGCAAGTCTCTCCCATGCTTATTCTGCTGGTGAATGATGATTAGTCCCTACTCGGCCTCAAGAAAATGGCACAAAGTGACCTGCATTAAAAATGTCTCAGAGAAAATTAGGAAAGAATGCTATTCAAAAGACCTTCTCAAACACAAACCAAATGATCATAACTGGCAACTTGAACAAAGTGCAAAGGAGCATATCTCCTAAAAATACAAAGACTGGTAGTGATAGTGCAGACTGACCAAAACAGAATGGGTCAATGAGAAATCAATGAGATAGCTGCAGGTTGAGCAAGTATTGTGCCCTGAGGTAGTCAAGTGCCTCCATTAACAACAGCCCTGTGCTGGGGACAGAGCCTTCCTAAGGTTGGATGTGCACTGTGTCAGCCACCCCAGTGTCGCCAGAGACAGGTGTGACAGGTGGACAGAACCTGGACTTCAAATGCCCTTATATCTGCTTCAGGGTAGTAGTGGTTTCTGACCACATACATAAGCCTGGCAAATTACCTGCCTTGGCTTGTTTTCTGAGGTCTAAAAAACAATTTTCGTGGCCTTGCCATTACAGGGAGCGCTGGGAGGAAGCCTGACATTATCCTCTGAAAGTACAGTGTTTAGACTGAGGCTTTTGACAGAATATTTTTTTGAACGGCTCAAAGTCCCTGGAGGCCAGGACCACTGATAGATTCCACTGGGGGCATGTACTGGTCCCAACTGTGCCTAATGACGAATGCGCCACAAGCTCCAAAAGGAGTGGGTCAAGGCTGATGTCAAGGTCCCTCCCCAGAAGTCTGAAAGCTCTAGTGATGGCTGACCTGAATCCATTGATAGTGCTTGTTACCTTCCTTCCTCAGATACGGCCTCTAGGATGTGGGCAGCATCTTTGATCTTGGCTGCTGCTGGAGTGACGTCCAAGCTTTACTGCACCATCTAGAAAAGACCATCCAGTTGTTGACATATTCTTTCAGTATGAATTGTCTTTGATCAGCCATGATATTCCCCATGTGTGAATGAAGGAAACAACTCGAAGCAGAGAGGTATCACCTAACACAGAGCAGGCATGGAGAGAGAAGGACACTGGCTCCACAAACCACTTCTTCAATCTTGGCCAAGACAGTCCAGTCTTGCAGGGAGGGAATGGGAACCTTTACCAGATGGATCAGGAGGTTCATCCAGCTCCTTATCCATTTAAGGGGGCACACAGAGTCACCTGACACATTTCCCTGGAAACCTTGTCTAAAGCTGCAGGAATAGGGGGAGACAGAGGAAGTATATATGTGAACACCTTTCCCAGAAGATTGCCTGGGCATCCACAGCAACTGCCAGGGAGTCTGGAACAGGGGAAACAAACACTGGAAGTTGATTATTCCATCTGGTGGCAAACAGGCTGATGAGAAGGATTCCCAGGACTTGGCGTATTGACCTGAAGACAGCGCTGTTCAATATTACTTCTGAGGAAAGAACCTGATCACCCTGTGAAGTGAGTCTGCCAGAACATTCAGCTTGCCAGGGATAATTCTCACACCATGAGCACCAATTTTTCTTCCCTTCTTTCATTTTTCTTAGAAATTTATTAAATCTAAGTGTGCATACCTGTCTGTATGTACTATTTCTCTGTGTGTGTGTGTGTGTGTGTGTGTGTGTGTGTGTGTGTGTGTGTGTGTGTGTGTGTGCATTCAGTTATTTTCTTTCGGTTTCTTTGCTTTCTGCATAGTAATTTGGTTTTCATGAGAGACCACAAAAGTCTTCAAAACAGCTGAAATTCCATTTTGGCTGCCCACCAGGTGGCCCCTGGACCCCAGCCTTTTCAGAGATATTTCAAGTCAGCTGTTTTCCAACTTGAAACTATGACAAACAACAGAGTAAAGGGAGTGGGAGGGGGTTCGGGAGGGGATGGGAAAAAGACCCTGAGGCCATCAATTATCGCTGAGAGAGCCCACCCATCCATAGTGACAGTCTCACACTTGGGGAAGAAGGTGAGAGACGATCCACCATGGAATCGTCTCTGGAGGAAAAGATGGTCACATCTTTGGGGCCCTGGCCCAGGATCGATCCTGACAGGTAGAACGAGTGTGGTTTTTTAGTTTCGTTTTTTGTTTGTTTAATTAATCATTCATTTATTTACTTTTTAAAAATCTATAATCACACTTCACATAATCCGCTCTTATTCTTCTTTCTTTTTTGTTTTCCTCTCCTTTTCTTCTTCTTCCCTTTTTTTTTTTGTTTGAAGATAGGGATGGACAAAGGGTAGGGAAAGGGGAGCAAGATGCTAAGCTCAAAATGACTGTAGGGAAGACCAAGATTGACTCCTCTGGCAGAGAGAGAGAGACGAGAGGACTGGAGTAAGAAAAAAGCCTGGCAGATCTCACAGGGCCATGTCTTCAGGAAGGCACAAATCTCTGAAGGACATCTTCAAATATAGTCCCCTTTCTAAGAAGAGTGAGAAAAAGGACAACTCTCTTGACTACATGGAGGAGACATGATCCTCTACTGAATGGCAAACACACTGAAAAGTGTTAAAAAAGAAAAAAAGAAAAGAAAGAAGGGAAGTTACACTGCTTTGGTTCGACTAAAGTGGAGACAAATGCTGGTTGGTGTTTAAACACACCACATGTACAGCCGAGCCAGTGTCTCCATAAATGGACAATTGTTTTAGGTAAATGGCCTGAATTGTGAGGATACCTGAAAACAAATGGCAATAGCACAGTACAGGGCATGACCCACAGGTGCGGTGCTTTCTTGCACACAGAAACGGAGTGAGGCATTTCAACAGAGATGGTAATTTCTAAAAAGGCTTTCATAAGCTCCCTCAGAAGAGGAGGAGGAGAAAGGTCCAAGTAGGGAGGGAGGAAGGATGACTTGGATGACAGACCAGGCACCCCAAATCACAGTTCTCTCTAGAGAAACCTATCAATTTGGCACTGAAATGCTGTAATGTCTGCAAACTTCATCACCACAGACCTCATCAACTGAACTGTGTTTGAACACGGCTCAATGTATTGAACTGACTAAGGACGATCACTCTTACTGCCAAACTGGATATGGAGGCAAGATTAGCTTTGTATCTTTTTAGGATTTTGTTTATATGGTGATGTTCCATACCAAGTTGGGGTAAGCATTTCCTTTTAACAGGCAAGTATAAGAAAAAGGTTAGTAGCAGAAGTTTGATTTGATCTCGATAAAAAGGTCCAGGCTCATGATAAAAACTGGCAGCTCTTACATGATATAATCCACTTCGAAATGAACACAAGCTGTTTACATACATTCAATAAAAAATGACTGAATGCAGACCCTTACGTCTGAAACTTTTCTATCAAGAACAAAAATCTTAGGAAAATGATAATAAAAAAGTTTTCTCTGAATTAGGATAGTAATAGTGAAAAATATTATGAATACAGATGTTGTCATATTTATACACGCACACAAACATGAAAATGTTCCTTTTGCTAGTAGTTACCTTTTATGGTAGTTTCACATTGGCAGGTTTAACTTTGATTTGTCCTTGATGATTATAAAAGTTGATGACTCAGTAGACTATGAAGACTTCAACGCCTTCTTTCATGCGCTGAACACAGAAGCAATCAAAGCTAAGTGCATTTTCGTTATTTGTTTCATGTTTGTTGCACCTGAAGACCTGGGAGGTCGGGGCGCGTTGTGGTTTGTCTTGTGACTCGTTTGTCCACGTTTCTCTGGGCGGTTCGCTGACATTTATTTAAGATTTGCTATGAAGACTAGTTTGTGTAAGTGATTTGTCACTTTCGTGCTGATAAAAATGGAAGAAATCTGAGTGCTACCACTGAAAAAAAAAAAGGCAACAAATTGCTAAATCAATTAACAGTTTAACTGACATCAGTAATACAATAAATTGTTTTGGATACTATTCATATAAAGAAAAGAAAAATTTTGAAAGAAAAAAAAAAAAACACACAAAAACCCCTTGAGTTCTTCATTGCAAATACCTTTGCTTTCTTGCTTAGTTTGACAAGGTGACGCTCTACTTCTTCTATGGAAAAGATGAGTTGAGGGATCATCTTGTCATGCTTCCCTCCCTTTAACTGCAACATAAACAAAGATTGTGATATGAAAATTAAAAATGAACACTTGCACAGCTGTAACAGAGTCTAATGTGTACAATTCCCTGTAATTCTAACCTTATGCCAAGGAAAGAACTAATGTATTGCGAATACAAAAACTAAAGCTGACATGATAAAGCTAGACCCATTTGGAGCATCAGCCCTCATCTGTCACTCTTACCGCAGGTGCCTTGGCTTTGGTGGGTTTCTGTGAGGCTTTTGTCTTCTTTTTCTTCAAGTCCTTCTGCTGCACCTGTTCCAGCTGTTCACTTTCAACTGTCTGAAACAGAAAATCATGTTTTGGTGCCGTCATTTCAGCTTTTATCAAAGCACCTACATTTAGTCAGCAAACTCTTGGATGTACTATACTGAAAAAAAAGATGACAGAAAACACACAAATAGGCAAAACCCTGAAAACTATGTTTTTGCTTATTCTGCCATTTGCGAAGTAAAAAATGTTTATCTGCAAGCTTTCCTTTTTCCTACCTCTTTTTTTTTCTTTCTTTCTTTCTTTCTTTCTTTTTTTTTTTTTTAGATTTGATTCTTTCTCTGCTTCATTTTCAAATACTGCACGGCTGTGTCTATATGGGTTTGTGTAAAGATGTAGCAGGAACAGGATTTCTACTCTCCTCATATTCCCACTTCCTGTCTTTGTCAGAGTCTCCTTCACCTGAGCAGGTCACTGACCACTTCTTGCTCCCTGGTCACTGCCTGTCATGAGAGAAGTGTTCAAATGGCTGGTCTGCCTTCTAAGGTAACCACACATATCGGCTTTTCTGCGAGGTTGGCCTGCTGATTGCAAGTAGCCTTTGTCTGTGTGCAAACTATCATGTGTGTGTTGGTTTGGCACCATCAGCAATGAAGTATGGCAAACAGACGGCCAACCTGTCAACATGAGGCAGACAGAGCCAACCAAAGTGGCCACTGACTTCAGTATGCACAGTATAACTGTAGTGAAATTAGTGGAAGGTGAAGCTACATAACATCCCCCACCATAGCTCTGCTCTGCAGGAATAGATCTATGAGTCCTAAACCAATAACTACAATCACTCACCCAGACACCAAAAACTGACCTGTTTCAATCTTAAGTCTAAAGGCACTTTCAGACAAACTTGCCTGATCAACAACAGCTTTAACAAGTAATCGATCTCTTCTTGGTTTTGTTTTGTTTTACTTCGATTTTCACCTGTATGTCTATTGTCAATAGTTTGGGGTGTAAGTGTATGAAATAACTGTTATATACATACATGTATGTTTATGTCAAAACATGTATCTTCTTGTGTGCTTACATGTTGACATTGTTTCTTTATTATTACCTGAATTGCAAAGCCTGCATCAAGTTTCTGGAAATGAAGCTATACAAATGGTCGTTTACAGCTCACTCTCGACACTACCCCCGCAAAGCTGTTCTGGTCTGACAGCCTACCCAACAACTCTCTCTTCACTCCTATCTCAAGACAGCTGTTCTAGTCTGACAGCCTACCTAACAGCTCTCTTCAACACCTATCTTCACACAGCTGTTCTAGTCTGACAGCCTACCTAACAGCTCTCTCTTCAACACCTATCTCACACAGCTGTTCTAGTCTGACAGCCTACCTAACAGCTCTCTCTTCAACACCTATCTTCACACAGCTGTTCTAGTCTGACAGCCTACCTAACAGCTCTCTCTTCAACACCTATCTTCACACAGCTGTTCTAGTCTGACAGCCTACCCAACAGCTCTCTCTTCAACACCTATCTTCACACAGCTGTTCTAGTCTGACAGCCTACCCAACAGCTCTCTCTTCAACACCTATCTTCACACAGCTGTTCTAGTCTGACAGCCTACTAACTGCTCGATCTCAACACGTCTGAAACACGTCTGATTTCCAAGTTACAGCTCACTCTCAACGCACACCTCAAACGCAACTGAAATTGATTGCAGAGTTACATCTTCACATTGCCGTTGAGCATTACACCTCCACAGAGCTGTTCTGGTCTTATATCATAATAATTCACTTTAAACACATGTCTGCTCTGATCTCAGCCTCTCTCGCACCATTTAACTGTTCCCATCACAATAGCGTAATGGCTCACCCTCTGTCTGTACTCTTATATAGCCAGAGTTCAGGGTTCACTACATAATGAACAGTCCAGCAGGTGACATGGTTATTTTTCACTTCTTTGCAAATGGCAACTGTCTTGCAGGGCGTGTGAAGCAGCTTCTCAGCAGATTACTGTAGGACCTAGAGGTGCTCTGAGCATATCGTCGCTGCTGCCAGGGGTGATAATGCAGAACAGGTGGCAAGAATTTGGTTTGAATTGCCACATGAGGCAGCACTAAAAACCGTGATAGGAACATGCTGGTGATGATGATCAGCCTGACAATGACTGAAGTGATTCTGATAATCCTGACGAAGATTATACCCCTAGTAAGTAAATCAATAGGAAGGAGGCATGGTCATGTTGGAAGTCAGTGTAGATGAGGATTGCTAAACCCATGATTGTGAGTTTTCTCATCTTGTTAACACTGAAAATGCAATAATTGTATTCTCTATAACTTTACTTTTAATAATGCCAAGATTCTCACATACTTTTGTGCCTCATCTAAATTTTGTGCAGCACTAAAAACCTCATCTAAATTTTGTGAGGTTGATAAATTTCATGTAAAAGTTATGTACAATTCATGAAGTCAGAATCATCACACACCCCTATCCCAAAAACCTAAATGTCATTCATTTTTTTTTCTCCCTTTTTTTGTCCCATCTCTGTGTGCCATCTCAGTGGCACAGCACCCACACAGCTCACTGCGACTCTTTGTCCACAGCCACATCCAGTCCAACCTGCTGCAGCCCAGGTACTGGCAATCCACAGGGTACAGTCAAGGTCAATCCACCAGAGAAGACACTGCATTGTTGCCGTGCAATGGTGCCCTGTTCTGATCCAACACACACAGGATACCACCTACTTAGCCTGTGCCGACAACAATAATTGCTAAATCACAGAACCGACATGAGTGAGTTGTCCCTCTAGATGTCACCACCAGGTCCATCCAACAACAGTCCCCATGAATTTACACACACCAGTGACCCTGACAGAATCAAACCAAGGCCAAAGATGTGGAAAGGCAATTGAAACTGAGGTCACAATGAGAGCAGGGCATGAAGGTCCGCAATATCTGAGACCTTTTTTATGCTGATTGATGAAGACAAAGATCAAGCTGACTGATGAGGATGAAGACGATGCTACAGATTTCCATTCAGGTCTGAGAATACATGACAGGGCTGTACTCTATGCTTACTTTCATAATATATCCTGGTGTCAACCTGGCCTGAGATGTACGGACAATTGAAGAGTTGATATGGAAATTTGAGCAACATTCTCAGAAACACATCCATTAACTCTGATTAAGTGAATGAAACTCAACTGCGTGGTCCCAGTCTTCCCAACTGAGCCCATAGCAAACTCAATGCTGGATTGGAGCTGGTTGGGGCGTTAGTTAAAATCTATATGTTATACTAACTGTGGTCACATTTCAGCACAAAATCATATTCATGTCCTATGGATCACACCAACAATAGTGGAGGTAAACAGGTGGGACTTATGAGTCCGACATCACAAGTATATTCACCCAGACCTGTAGTATCATACAAACTCTCATCTTGTCATGTATTGTGTCAAATTGGTGCAGACTTAAAAAGTTGAGGGATGATGGCCATTGGGTGGAAATGGCTGTACTAGCTGGAACCAAAAGAAATCCCCTGGGAACAATCAGTCTTGGTCATTTAGAATTTCCTGAGGGCATGCTCTATACAGGGAATTCTGAGCTCCAAGAAAACTTCTTTTTATGTATGTCTGAACAGCACTGAATGCTGGAGTGCACCACCAAAGTAGCGATGGCCTGGATTTTATGTGCTCCAGGTTCCAAACAATGGCTGTACTGTGCCTGACTGTTTGTCAGAGTATGGTCTAGGTAATTCTCATAAGAATGATCAGTTGTCCCATGGAACATCTACAGACAGGTAGATACTGCTTTAATGGCTTGCACAGTCTGAGATGGTAAAGATTATGATGCCAAACAGCACATCTTGTAGTGTCAGGAAGATTTCAATACTGACACATTATCCTCCTTGCCTACTGGGCAAGACTTGTGCCAAGGTCCAGGGTTCCACTACCGCATGAAATAATCAAATCTGAAGAGATTTCCTCTTTGGGGTAAACATCTTAGCAGACTACAATCTCCTCCCAGTCCTCCAGATGAGACTTAAAATAGGACATCTTATGCAGGAAAGCATGCATAAAAAAATCTAACATACAGGTTGTGAATGGGTGATTGTGTGCCAGCAGGATGGACATGAAAACAACTCACATGCACACTGGTGTCTTATTTAGAAATCATCCCCAAAGATAAAAAAAAAGGTTGCTACTTAAAAGGTGAGATGAAAAATGGTCGCAAATACAGAAATCTAACCAACAGTGAACCTCAGAGTCCATGTGACTAAGAGAGAGAGACAGAGTAAGCCTGTCTCCAGGGTGGTGTGAGGCAGTGTCACTGGGACTGCAATCCTGTACCTGCACATAGGTGATGAAGTTGTAGATGTGGGGAGTCAGCTGAGTGCCCATCACTTTCACTAACTTCTCAAAGCGAGAGCTCATGTGACCCGAGCGTGTGGCGTACAGCTGCAGGTACTGAAATCACACACCAACCACAGTCTGTCTGCTACAGCTGGCTGGAAGAGCAGAACTGAATGTAATATCCACTCACACACTGTTATACTAAACAATTAAAACAACTGTTTATGCATTTCACCACTGAAATATAATAACTCATATTCAGAATGTTTGAATAGGACCAAGCTGAAAGTCATGGAGTTGGTATACACTAAAATGATGTCATTTTAAATAACAGCGGGAAACATTCCAGTACATGTCTGATTTACAACTTTTCCGAAACACAGCTGTCCAAGATAAAGCAGATTCTTGCATTTTCATGCGTTTGTTCATTTTCTTTGTACATCACTGCTGCTTGTGCAAACAACATCCCTAATTGAAAATGTAATCTGAACATTGTCAAGAAAGAAAAACATGATCTGAACCTTTAAAAAATGTCTATGAATATGACATAGTGCATACCTTGTCTACATGATATATAAAACAGACTGTCTATACAGGACACGTACTTGTTTTACTTTGCCAATAAGAGAACAGACAGATACACACTCTCTTTACAGACAGACAGAGCAAAAGTAACAAAGAACGGTCTGTGGTATGTGAGGCAATAAAACCAGTAGGTCCATGAGCTACATCAATGATGCCCAAACCCCTCCCTCCTTTTTGCCCATCCAAGCAACAACACTGACATTTGAAGGGAGACAAGCATTGCCTTGAATTCTGTAAAACAACAGCAACCCACATAATGAGAAAACTGGCATGGTTGAACTGGCCATGAAATAAATCCACTAGAATTACCACACCTATGCTGCAATGATAAGAAAAAGACAAAACTACAAATTGCTCTTCTTCAGTTTCAACATACTGGTTAAATGAACCTCAAAAGATTACACTGTGATTATCATTACCCACGCTTAAAGTGACCAAACTAAATCACAAGTTTCATTCCCTGTAAACCTTCAGGGCATTCTTTAAAGTTGGCTCAGAAATGGAAACAAGAACATGTGATTTTTTATCATTCATGTTGTCAGACTTGTGAAGGAATAAAAAAAAGTAAAAATATGCCCTGGTGAGAAACACTTGCCTGATCATCATGAATAACACAATTTTGAATCTGGCAATCAATAAATTTAGCAAGAGACTAAATCGAATACATTTTGGATTTTGCTATTGATTGTGTAAACCGTGATGAACTCTTTATGGTTGCTTTTGGACTTTGGATAGAAAAAAGATTCAAAAGCCCCTATAAACATGGTCTTGATTTTTGCAGTCTTGCAAAACTGCTTTGAAATGCAAATGCAAACATTACTGAAAAGAATGAAAATGCATAATACCGCTCATGTCTTGTTGGTTCAGTTATATATTTATCACATAAGTTTTGATTGCTGCAATTAAATCTTAGTCAAAACGGGCTGCACCGTGAATCAGCTGTGATGTCATATGGAGACTGTGTAGTCCTAGTATGAAAACAAAACTACACTGGCAGTATCACGTACCGTCTGTTTACGTTTCAAAATGGCTGACAGAGCCTGCTGGATAGGATGTTGGGTCAAGTTGAGCGAGTATGCTGCAGTTACATGAACAAACAAAACAACCTCTTGGCTGCTGTTGTCTTCATCTAACTCAAAAAAGAAAGAAGACAAAAGAATGAAGAAAAGCATGTGCCATGAACTGCCTTGGTCAGAATATATAGTTGTTGATTAAAAAGTCAAAAAATGAGAAAATTTACCCCTTTCTGTATGGCTTACACCACATCTGTGGCAGGCAAAAAAGGGTAAAACGTGCCCTGCCGCCTTCCAGACAGTGTGTTTCACACTGCCAGGCAAGGCAGACAGCTGACAATACACATCCTGTGTACATGTACATGTGTGTTTGTGTATATGCATGTGAAAGCAATGGTGTCAGAGCAGAGAGAGTAAGGGGGATGGGAGAACCCCCTTATGAAAATTTTGGAGACGGATAGGGCAAAGTACATTGTGCCCCTCCTTCCCCCAATTTTTGAAGCCCCCCTCCCCCACCGCAAGGACAGAATGTTGTGGTGTAGCTTCCCCTCCTCTCATTGCTTTTGCAGGAGTACATGTAAGATGAAGAATACCCCCTGTAAAAACTTGGAAATGAATTCAGACATCCCTCCTCCCCTTTCCTCCCCCATCACATATTGTCCAAAGCCACAGGTGTGTGTGTGTGTGTGTGTGTGTGTGTGTGTGTGTGTGTGCGCGCGCGCGCGCGCACGCGTGTGTGTTGTGTATGTGTGCATGCGTGCGTGCGTGTGTGTGTGTGTGTGCACGTGTGTGTGTGCGTGTGTTGTGTGTGTGCGTGTGTGTTGTGTGTGTGTGTATGAAGGGCAGGGGAGGGGGAAGAGAGACACTGACACTTGTTATTGTCCAATAGTTGTATAGCCCTTCCAGACAAAGGGGAACAATCATATATGACAAAGTTCTATCATAAATGATCTCAAATAACTTTTATCAGAAAAATGAAACCACCCCCACACATGCATGAAAGAATATGCAAATGCATAAACATACCCCATAGAGATAGACTGAGAGAGAGAGAGAGAGAGAGAGAGAGAGAGAGAGAGAGACAGACAGACAGACAGACAGACAGACACATATACAGATGGTGGATCATCTTGGGATTTGCTGACTTTGTTCAGTTAACACTTTTCTTATCTTCCTTGCTTCTGCTAAGAATCTAGTCAGGGTTTTCATTACATTTTCATTACTATTGAAAAGAATATTTCTATTGATTTCTGATCAGGGCTTCTTGTAAAGGAATTTAGGATATCACAACTTTTGTTTTTCATCATAAGCAGGACAACTGGAAAGTGGATGAACCTTATCCTCTGTTCCATTTCTACATGATGGGCCACATTGTTTACATCTCCTACACTTTGAAACCATTGTTTGAATTTTTCTAAACCACTTACTCTTAGTCTGAATTTGGTAAGACTAACCCTACGCCATTTATCCGGTACAAATGATCAACATTTTTCTGTTTGAAATATATTTTTGAAAGAATAAATCCACCTACATTTATCCTTATCTTGCAATTCTGAATGCCAATGCTGTTCATAGCACAAGATAAGTCTGACCACACAATACCAAATCCATTCTCACATAAAATTTTCCTCACATTTGATGCCCATTTTAAGTGACCAAATTTGTGTTGTATAATCAGCATTTCATAGGACTGCCTGCATATTCTCTACATTAGTAGGCTTATGAGGTTAGGGGAGGGACAGAGAGGGAAGAGGAGGGGGGGGGGATGGCGAGCGCGCGCGCGAGAGAGAGAGAGAGAGAGAGAGAGAGAGAGAGAGAGAGAGAGAGAGAGAGAAGGGGTATGTGTGTGTTTTATAATGTGCATGTGCTGTGTTTTTGAGAGAGAAAGTATGCTCTCGCATACATGCCTACAATCAGTTGATTGTAGTATTTTATCACACATCAAATAATGATGAAAAAACCTCATTTCCCTTGCTTCATTACTGAGGAAATGGAGCCTTTTGCATCCTTCAGTCATTATGCACAGTACATATGGGCCTTCTTCCATATCATGTTCTTCTGCCGGCAGAAGGGGTAGAGGTAGGAAGCAGTGTAAACCACAGTGACACTGACCTGCATTGCAATGTCTCCAGCCTCTCTGCTTGAACTAAGCTAAACAGCTAACATTTACTGTGGTGGCTATCATACTTTCACCTTCCCAGCTGGATTACTCACAATCCAGTAGATCTATTCTGCTGCTGCATTTACAACTGACAGAAAGTGGGTCCTCCCTCTATGGCTCCAGTTGCGCAGATTGATGAAAATGTCTTTAACAGCATTTGTATCTAATTAAACATTGTAGATTGTCAAAGGGAGCTGTTGTCTCAATAATGATGTCACAGGAAGGTACGCTAACTCCTGAGAGTGGCAAGCACTTCTACAACATGAGATGCTACAATGAAGCTAACGAAAAGCGCCGCTGATTCAAGTGTGTGTCTTTTGAATTCAAGAGTGTCTGCTGACACCACGTCAATGTGACTTGAAAGGTTGCTGACAACAATAAAGTTTGTATTTGTTAACAACATATGCACTGCAAGAGTGTTACAATGCACTTCAAAAACTATATTTACAGCAGCTTTAATCACAATCATCAACCAATGCTGACCAGCAAACAGTCTTTAAAAAGCAAAAAAAACATCCAAAGTGGAAGACTGGATAACGTCAGTTTCATGGAAAATGATACTAAATGGCTGCAATACGATGGCAACATATGCACACCCTGTACAAACTACAACACTGTCGCAATCAAGGCACAACATTCCTTTCTGATTGGTTCAACAATGTTCCTGATCACATCTTTTGACATGCATGAAAAAAAAAAAGGAATTTTACAACTGAAAGTAGTTTTATGATAAACTTATATGTCCAAACAAATGCCTTATTCCAACTTAGAGTAGTACAACTCCGTATTATCAAGATTCCCCCCCCCCCCCCCCCAAAAAAAAACCACACACACAAAAAAACTGGAAGAGCAGGAAGCTAACTCACCCCCAATCTTGAAACCGTCAAACTTTCTTGACAACAGAGAACAAGCAACTTCACCTGAAACGGAGTCCTCAAAAAACGAACAGTTTACCCCCCCCCCCCAGGAAGAAGAAGGGTCAAAACATGGAGCGAGATGAATTTTTTAATCAGCAGCTACGCATCATCTTCATCATTACAGTGATCATCAATGTTCCAAGTCTTCTTCCTCATCACCCAAGACATGCTCGCCTGCATTCTCAATGAAATAGTTTTATTGCAACAGCAAGAGAGCATCCAGTCCCCCCAACCATGATACCCTGAGGCTCTTCATTTGCAGCAGGAGCCCCTCTTGGGCGAGTGCCCATCTGGCAACTTTTTGAGCATGTGCAACATGGGTTGCACTCAACCTAACGAGACCCACTGAGGTTATCACTGCTCTTCCTCAGATGCATCATTTTCTTCTCTTTTTTTTTTCTTCCTCATACGCAGGCTGATACTCTGGCGGACACTCCCTGTATAGAGAGGCAAGGATTAATCCCATCTACCCAACAAAGGGAGTGGAGCTTTGTGTGTATGACTGTTTTTTATCCTGCCTGCCATCAAGGCAGCCATACATCAACTTCAGGGAAGGTGCATGCTATGTGTAACATGTCATCCATACTATGTGGCCAAATGAGCTTTCTCTTCGAAAGTTGGTGATGGGATTTTATGTGTGTGCAAGATGTTATGCATGTGTTCACACATGGAACCTCAGTTTATAGTCTCATTTGAAGGACTGTATGGGGAATGGAGTCAGCATCAATGTTAACTCCATGGGAAAAATCCCCCTGTACCGAAACAGCCCGGCGGAGATCTGAACCACAACCCCAGGATCACCACAATTATGAGTATGGCGCTCTACCACTGAGCTTTTCCAGCCCCCACCTCAGCTGCATTGAACGCAGGAGTCATAAACATGGAACAGAAGGGAAGGAGACTCTAGCTTGTCTCAACTGGCCTCCAGACCTTGTTGTAATGGTATGGCAGGGAAAGGCCGACTGTCATAGAAACTGATGCAAACATCGAAACTGAACACAGAGAGCCATGTCGCATCTGACCAATTCTTGCACAAGCTGCAAGGCACTAACGGGGAACGGGGAATGGTTAGTACAGGAGGCACAGGACTCAAAAAAATCGCAGAGACAGCACCACTTGCAACAGTAGGAGCAAATTTGAGAGTCTGTCGAAGTAACAGCTTTCAAAGCTGACTGGGAGACACCATGGCCAAGAACGAAGTGGATAGCTACTGTGACAATTGAGACATGATACAACTCAACTTTTGGGAATTTTTGGCCAAAATTCCTTGGTGAGAAACCATACAATGAGAAGCTTCACCCCCTGAGGGAAAGACCAACTTAAATGATTGTTTATAGGCATCCATAACAAACAAACAAAAATCCAACAGCTCAAAGAGGTGTGTTCCTCCACCAAGAAACTGGAAAAAACTGACCTAGTTTTAATACAATGCAGTGTCATGAACTCAATATGGGCAATCACTCTAGCTGACCTATCTGGGAATTGAGGCAAAGCTAGTTCCTGCTCTCCCAAGATTTGTTTGTTTTTTTGTTTTTTCCACAATCAATGGGACTCTCCAAATGTTCATAAGGATTCCATAAATCCTCAGAGATGGTCTGACAATTCCTACAGTAAAGCAGTAACTGGTGTCTCTGTAGACCCACCATTGGTTACTGTATCTTTTTTTTGACGAGGGGGAAGGTATTATTGGAGGGTGGGAGAGGGGAAGGGGTGGGGCTTTGCAATGAGGCTGCACTGGCTATTGACACAGTAACCTTCTTTCCTCAGCCCTGTCCATTCAATAAAGCTCTTCCCCACCCAACATCTCCATATGTTAGCTAACAGCCACTCACATATTTCACCAGACTGAGGACAGTGGTGTAGAACTTGGTCAGGGTTTTGAACATGGCAGTCACACAGGGGCTGGTGGTGGTACAGCGGACTGGGACAGTTCATGAAAGCCAGACACCAGCACAGCCAGGCGATTACACACCAGCTTCTCAAAGCCTTCCTGCTGGGTGGGTCCCACCTCTTGAGACAAGAATGAGAGAGAGAGAGAGAGAGAGAGAGAGAGAGAGAGAGAGAGAGAGAGAGAGAGAGAGCACTTTATCATATACTATGAAAAGTAACGGCAAAGGTTTACATATGGCCCTCTGTAGGAATACTAGCAGGAATGTGAAAACAACTAATAATGAAATGGGTTTGAAAAACAAACAAACAAACAAAAAAAAACTGCTGAACACCTTGCCCATTTCTTAATACATTTGTAACCAAATTATCGTAAATGTTCCTAATAACTATAACAATGCCACAATGGGGCACTGAGGAAGGTACTCCCACCCCCCTCTTCTTCTTGATATTTTGCATTTAGGTCCAGAATAATCGCATGGTACATCAACGTTAAGTGAGTATGTCTTTGGTAGCTAAATGACAGCCAGACAACACAAACTTGTGCTGTTATAGTCAGAAGACAGTTTACTTTAGATCCTATGCAGCATGTCTGCCTGGTGTTCACCATTTAAACTGAATACACTGCAATCACATGAAATTATCGTATTAATTTAAAGGACTATTGTTAAAACACTGTTTAAAGAAGAGAAAGGACGCACAGTGTATGTCTTTGTAAGACAAAAACAAGCAGCTGTGTGTATCTGTAAGAAGGGTCAGAGCATACACAGTGTGAGCAATGGCCTGAATCACACTAGCTGTACTAAACTGGCCTCCATTCTTGACTTTTTTTTTTTTTTTTTTTTTTTTTTTTTTTTGCTGTCCCAACCTCTGCACCACTTCAGAGGCAGTGCACCCACGCTGCTCATTCCCGACACCCCGTCCACAGCTGCAGCCCCGGTCGGCCCCGCTGCAGCCCCCCAGCACCGGCAATCCACAGGGCGGAGTCAATGTCAAGTCGTCAAGAGGCAACCCACCGGAGGAGACACTGCACTGCTGCCGAGTCACTTCGGTGGTGTTCAGTGGTGCCTGTTCTGATCTAACATACGCAGGACACCACCTACTAAGCCCCCTACTGACGACAATAATTGCTTAGTCGCGGAGCCGGCGTGAGTGAGCTCTCCCTCCGGAGGGCGCCCCCACGTCCGTCCAACGACAGCCCCATGGACTCGCCGATACCAGTGACCCCGACGGAACCAAACCCAGGCCACAGACATGGAGAGGACATCGAAACTGAGGTCACCATGAGAGCAGGGCATGAAGGGCCACAGAACTTGGGACATTTTTTTAAAATGCTGATCGATGAGAATGAGGATGATTAAGATGATGCTACGGATTTCCATTTTGGTCTGAGACTACATGACAGGGCTGTACTCTACGCTTCCTTTCATAATATATCCCGGCGTCAACCGGACCGAGAGATACAGGCACCTGCAGTGTTGGTCAGAAATTTGAGCAACACTCTCAGAAACGCATCCATTAAGTGGATGAAACTCGACTGTGTGGTCCCAGTCTTCCCAACTGAGTCCACAGCAAACTCAACTCTGGGTAGGAGCCGGTCGGGGCAGAAAAACCCACATGCCTCTGATGGGATGGTCATATACAGTTAAGAACTTCAATAACTTGCTCACACACACATGCATGCAGAAAGAGAATGAGACAGAAATGGAGTCAATGACAAATCTAATAAAACACTTAAGATCATGCTAATCATTATGTTGATTCACTGAACACAGATCTGTGTTACACTGTGTGTAAACTGCATTTGCTAAAATGAAATCAGGATTTTAACAGTGAATCTTGATATGTGGAATAAGGCATTTGTTTGGACAGGTAAGTATGAGAAACACAAAAAAATCAACAATTTCAAGAAAAAAAACTGAAAAAGGGAGGGAGAAGGGAAGGGGAAGGGAAGAGAGAGAAATGGAAAAATGTTTTATTCAGCAAACGCCACAACCCCTTCTGAAGGGGGTAATCCAAACACAACATTTGATATACTGACGATGAACATCAGAGACATCTCAAAACATTCAGAATAAAGTTCTAACATCTGTAGCGAAACAGTATCATAGGCACATGCTTCAACATTGGCATCCAGATTCTCTAACTGCATCAGCACGCCTTTTACAGGCTTTGTACAGAGATAAGCATAGATTCTTCTGTTACTGTTTGTCATCAGTAATGCCACATGGAATAAACATGAATTTGCATAAAACCTTAGCAGAATGAACTTTCGCCTAAGATGGCAGAGTCTAGGACAGCAAAACAGAATATGTACTCTATCTTCTTTTACATGTAGGCATATCAAAGGATACTCGAAACTTTATTATACTTTTTATGATGGAGATATATCTGTTAATCTGAATCTGAATATTATTAAATTATATTCAGATATTTGTCAATATCAATAACAAGATACTTTTCACAGCTCCTGTTTAATTTAAACATTCTATACAAAGAAAATTGGTCACTGTCTTGAACATGTACATTCTAGTTCTGCCATCTGCAGTCTACAAGTCTTTGACAAAATTCATGCAAAAAACACATTGACATTTTCAACCCTTTGCTTCAACCATACTATTCCAAATCCATTCTGAAATAACATTTCTCTAACACCAGATACCCATGCATATTTGCCACACGAGTCTAGCCACATTAGCATCTCGTAAGCTTTAACAGGTAGTCTATATACATCCATACGTAATATTTTAAGCCAATATCTAATACACTGAGAGCAGATGTAGGGTGATGTCCTGTCTGAAGGAAGAGAGGGAGACAGAAAAAGAAAAAGAGAGAGAGAGAGAGAGAGAGAGAGAGAGAGAGAGAGAGGGGGGGAGGGAGGGAGATCTCTACCTGTTCAACATCGCCCAGCTGACTGTGGAGGTCCTGCATGAAATCCCGTAACAGCTGGGGGGGAAGTGTTTCATCTGAACGGAGAGCTTCAGCAGACAGCTCAGCAACAGCTTGCTGGTAGTCACATCCTCTGCGCAGACACACAACAATGTAAAGACATGTCACTTCTTCAGCCAACTGTCTTGAAACCGGTGTTCCCTTCACTGGCACTCTTTTTGGGCTGCTTCTCCGAGCCTTTGGATGAAGTCGCCGTTTCTTCATTATCTTCTCAACCTTCGCATGTCACAGAATCTTATTTGTTCACTTTTCTTCCACGGAAGTCAAAGTTGAATAGGGTGGGTGCACGCTTCATTTTGGAAAATATCCAATATGGCGCCCTCAAACTCTCGCAACTTCTCGTCGGTGATCGAGATGAAGGAGATGAATGCCGCCGATTGGTTGATTTACACTAACTGCCAATGAAATATCAAGAAATATTTCCCTCCTGCTCAGTCATAGTTTCAGTTTTTCAAGCAGTCGACAAACGAGCGCCCGCAACGATAAGTGAACAGGGCGGGCAGTCCTGCAACTGTGTGGGAGTCTGCCCGCATTAAGACTCGATAATCACGGGAAGGAACAGATTTTTGGGGGGATTGTACCAATCCTACGCTCTAGACTAAGCTCTGTTTGCAGTAAATACACTTATAGTACTAGGCAGACATCAGTTACCAGCCTACCTCACAACTGCTAGACTACTGCTGGTGGGTAGACCTTCCTTCTGAAAATAAAGCAAGTAAACTGACACAGAGGTAAATAAACAACAACCTCCTTCCCTAAAATCACACGTCATGTGGTCATCGTCATTCCACAAATGATACATGAAGACATAGTAGAATCTCAATGTAATGCCTCTTAAAATCCTGAGTACAAATGGGATAGTGATGCAACTTGAAAGTGAGCTTAACCGTGACAATAGAATGGCTGATGTGTGGCTCAGCACGGGTAAGGATTCAGTGACACTGCCAGATTGTGCAACTTGCGAAAGAGCACAGACTTCCAAGTGTCCTTACACTTGCTCTAGGGTAAGCACTGTCAGGGCATAGACACCACCCTGGTGAATCACCCTGCCTTAGCCAGGAGCTTATCGTCTGGGGTCTGATAGAGGCACTCTGCTCACTACGCCATAAAAGTGTGGATGAAGAGCCTGACTTTCTTTGAAAATACATCTTCAGTGCACCGACAGGACACTTAACCAGCTCCATCTTGAGTTGCCTGGGCCTGGGACAGGATGTTGGAGGGGTCAGCGGAGGCAAGGTTACCATCGGGGTTGCTCTTCAGGCTTTGCTGTCTAGGGTAGGGAAGGGCACACAGAGAGTGTGACCAAGCCATCATTAACAATTTTCTTTCTTTGATTTTTTTTTTCCCCCGTAATTTTTTTTTTTCTGGGGGCCGTAATTCCCATAATCTAGAATTTTCCTGTAAAAATCACAGCAAAATTGTAAAGGTAAACAGGTCTGCTATAGGATGATGATAATTGTCATAAGTGAAATAAGGTGGTGCATTAGAATAATAATGCCAGTTGGGGGAAATGGAAATGATCAATGGCTGATGGATGATAATCACTGTCATAAGTGAGATCAACAGTACTATAGGACGGCGATCATTGTCATAAGTGAAATAATGTAGTGGCATTTGTATAATAATGCTGGTTGAGGGAGAAAAAAAAATCAATCAATGACTGATGGATGATGATCATTTGAAATCAACAGTACTATAGGATGATGATGATTGTCATAAGAGAAATACTGTGGTGGGATTACGATAATAATGCCGGTTGGGGGTTAAAAGAAATGATCAATGGCTGATGGATGATCATTATATAAGTGAGATCAACAGTACAATAGGATGATGATCATTGTCATAAGTGAAATAAGGTGTGGCAGTAGTATAATAATGCCGGTTGGTGGAGAAAGAAAGTGATCAATGGCTGATGGATGATGATCATTGTATAAGTGAGATCGACAGTGCTGTAGGATGATGATCACTATCGTAAGTGGAATAATGTTGTGGCATTAGTATAATAATGTCGGTTCAGGGAATAAAGGAAATGATCAATGACTGATGGATGATGATCACTGCCATAGATACTTTTCCATGTCATCTCAAAGGGACAGGTTGATCACTCTTTGCCTTTCTACATGAACAGTTAAGTATGAGGTGAAAAAACCCCAACTGACCAGCATTGCCTTCCTCACAGAGTTTCCTGACCCATGTGTAGACCTGCTCATACTGTGGGCCAGAGGGGGTGAGGTAGGTGGTCAGCAGACTGATGATGGTCATCAGACAGCCCACGTCCTTCAGGTTCCTCTGGTCCTCATCCGCCGACAGCACATTCTTCACAAGGCGCTGCACAACATACACTACTGGTCAACACACTGGCGTGCTGTGGCTGCTGCTGCCTTTCACAGCACATTCTTCACAAGGCGCTGCACAATATACACTACTGGTCAACACTGGCCGTGCTGTGTCTGCTGCTGCCTTCCACAGCAAGTTCTTCTCTCTCCCCTGAAACTATGCTCAAAGTCACAATAAAAGATTTTCAAGCGAGACACTGACTGGGTAAAGAGCTGGCTTGGTAGCCATTTATGACATACAATCCAATATCCTGAATTACAGACAGTCCAAGTCATAGACACTTTTCTGTCATCTCAAGAGACATGCTGATCTTTCTTTGCTTTCTCCATAACATCGCTGCCTTACAACAAGATCACCCTTCACCAAAGCAGGAAACAAAAGGAACTATGTACATAGCTGTTATTTGCCTACACCATTGGAAAGAGGAAAGAAATCAGCTTTCTGTGTCCACTGGGGACTGAATAATGGCAAATGCATGTGTGATTTTAAAACAAGTTTGACAATATTAAGAGAAAATATCCATCAACGACTTTTACGCATCTGTTCATCCTAAAAGACTAGTTTACCTGAAACCTCTTGATATGATCATGAATGTCTGGCTGGTCTTCATCAGATTTAACTGCAACATATCAAAGTTGCAACATACAGTTACAATGCACAATTATTAATTTCTGTCACTACAGTACACTCCATATTTCATGAAAGTTCTGAAGATACGACAAGATTTGTTTTGAGAACTTACAAGGTAAAGAAAAAAAAAAAAGCAAACCACCACCACAACAATAACAAGCGACATTACAGGCAACATTGTAAACTACCTGTACTCTGTCAATATTTTAATTATATTTTGTATGGCATATCAGACTGTATGGAGCTTACTTTAAATCAGCTACAGTCATTTTCAATGTGACAATTATCATTCAGCACATTGTAAACTTTTGTCAGCTTCAAGTGTAAAGAAGAAAGGATTAAAAAATATTACTAAACTTTTATGAACCTATACATAAAATGGAAGAAAATTGGAAAAACATATACCTGTGCTGTATCAAGCATGATCAAATGTAAAACTGCATTTCTCTATTCATTTGGTTAGCCTTAATTTTGTTTATCCATTTATTTTTTCGTGAGGTACATTAATTTACATGAATCATACACGAAAATATTTCATAATGTTTATAAATAACTCACATTGGCGATTAAACATTTAACTTAGCAACCAATCAGAAACAGTAATGTGCCAATGGCACATGAAGAATAAAGCAACTTGTTAGCCATTGTGTATAGGTGTAGGAGGAAGGCTGGAGGACATGCTTCAGCAATAAATCACAATTGAAATAGTCCACAGTGTCACAATAAAAACACACTAAAGTGTGCTTTACATTAGCCTGTTAAATCCACATGAAGTGACAGCCCATCAATGTGGACCATGTTCATGACAATAACTGAATTAATCTGCGTTCCCCAAATACTGGACAGCTGCTTGCGTGAGTGCGTGCGTGTGTGTGTGTGTGTGTGCAAGTTGTAATGCAAAGTTATATCTTGGTGACTGTTATCAGACAATGCACAGTGATGTGGGATACTACGAGCGCTTTTTAATAAGACAGTGAGCAAAACTAATGTAAACTGTCAAGGGACAGAGCTCTGTGCAAGCTAAAACAGGATCATGTCCAGTATGAAATCTACCAGGTGATATATACTTGTCATGAGCGAGCGAGAGAGAGAGAGAGAGAGAGAGAGAGAGAGAGAGAGAGAGAGAGAGAGAGCATTACCACATGACAGAATGATTATATGTGTTTCTGGCTTTCATTCTTCCCTTGGTCTCAACAGCAGGGCTATGCATTAAAACAATAAAGTCAAGAAGAGAGAAATATCTTCAGGGGGCCAACAGACACTGACAGATGGTGGTGGGACTTTGACAGACATACAGACAGGGACTTACACAGGGCCAACAGACACTGACAGATGGTGGTGGGACTTTGACAGACATACAGACAGGGACTTACACAGGGCCAACAGACACTGAGAGATGGTGGTGGGACCTTGATAGACATACATACAGACAGGGCCTACAGACACTGACAGATGGTGGTGACAGATGGTGGTGTGACCTTGATAGACATACAGACAGGGACTTGCACAGGGCCTACAGACACTGACAGATGGTGGTGGGACTTTGACAGACATACAGACAGGGACTTACACAGGGCCAACAGACACTGAGAGATGGCGGTGGGACCTTGATAGACATACAGACAGACAGGGCCTACAGACACTGACAGATGGTGGTGGGACCTTGATAGACATACAGACAGGGACTTGCACAGGGCCTACAGACACTGACAGATGGTGGTGGGACCTTGACAGACATACTGGGACTTACACAGGGCCTACAGACGACGACAGATGGTGTGGGACCTTGACAGACATACTGGGACTTACACAGGGCCTACAGACACTGACAGATGGTGGTGGGACCTTGATAGGCATACAGGGACTTACGCAGGGCCTACAGACGCTGATAGATGGTGGTGGGACCTTGACAGACATACAGGGACTTATACAGGGCCTACAGACACTGACAGATGGTGGTGGGACCTTGATAGGCATACAGGGACTTACGCAGGGCCTACAGACGCTGATAGATGGTGGTGGGACCTTGACAGACATACTGGGGCTTACACAGGGCCTACAGACGCTGATAGATGTGGTGGGACCTTGAGAGACATACAGGGACTTACACAGGGCCTACAGACGATGACAGATGATGGTGGGACCTTGAGAGACATACAGGGACTTACACAGGGCCTACAGACGATGACAGATGGTGGTGGGACCTTGATAGGCATACAGGGACTTACGCAGGGCCTACAGACGCTGATAGATGGTGGTGGGACCTTGATAGGCATACAGGGACTTACGCAGGGCCTACAGACGCTGATAGATGGTGGTGGGGGACCTTGACAGACATACAGGGACTTACACAAGGCCAACAGACACTGTTTGATGGCCTCAGGACCCCTGTGGGAAGCCAGTGTGAAGACATGCACCAGTCCCTCCAGACACGCCCCCACCATCTTCCGCTTCCTCTCCCTTCCCTCTGCTGCCAGCTGGTTCTCCATGTAGTGACTCACAAACAGTCTGCAACCACCACAAGGTCAAAGGTATGTTTCACTGCTAGTTATCTCTCTATAACTATGAGGTCATGGTAAGTGCTAGCTCTTATTGCTGATAAGCAACAAGGCCAGTTCAGTTTAGTTGTTTCATCTACAGCCCAGTTAACCGCACCAAGTCTCATTCCCGTTGTCACCGTGTCGATCCTCCACCCCCCTTCTGCAGTATATAAAACATTTAACGTTTCACAGCACAGCAACCCAACTTTGGACATCAATAATACTATTCATAGGGTCGGAATATCTCAGTTGGTAGAATGCTGGTCTCATGATGCTGAGGCTGCAGGTTCAAATGTCAACTGGGGTGTTTTGACACAAGAGATTTCTCCTTGGAATCAACACTGGTTCCGACTTCCGTTCCCCGGAAAGTCTTTCGCATGAGACCATAAACCAAGGTTCTGTACGTGAATGCATGCATAACATCTTGCAAACATGCGAAATCTGCCTGAGCCAGTTGTTTAAACAAGCATGGACTGTACAGCACTTAGAACATGGTCTCTGAGGATAGGTACTATTAAATGACTGTCAATAGTAATATGACTTACTGTCAATCATATTGACTGACTACCTGGCCCCCTCCCTTCCATTCCCTTTCTCCCTTCCCTTGTCCCCCTCCCTCCTGCCTTAGACCCTCTTAACATCTCCTGCAAAAAAATCAGAATGAAAAAAACAAAGTGTTAGAACTTGGACAGTTAGATCTTCAGTCAAACACTCTCCCAACTCAGATCTTTCTGCTGACAGTAAATACCATGTTTATAAATCTATGTGTACAGCAGCGGCAAGGCGGGCTTTGCCTCACTTTGAATGCAGACATCGCTTCACTTCGCCATATGGTCAGATTAAAATGGGACTTCAAGCACAACAGTGATTCACTCTTGAAGTGCCCTGTTTGGAAAAAATTTTTAAAAGTGCAAAGAATTTTTGAGTAGTTCATATGGATTTCTGAATGCTTCGTTTGCATCTCAATCAAATCCTGTGCATTCCCCCCCCCCCCCTTTTTTTTTTTTTGATGGGTATGAAGATGTGTATGAATACTCCTGACTTTGTTCATGATAGAAATTTTTTGTAGTCTGTCATAACATAAAGAAGTATGTGGATGGGATAACAGTTCATTAAACCCTGAACAAGGAAAAATTATATCATCATTTCACACACATGCACAATAACCAACTTTTTCAGTACTTCAGAAAGTTCCTACCTATTAACCCCCCACCCCCCCAGATAATTATGTGAATTTTCAGAGTGAGAAGGAAAGAAGCAAACGAGAAAGAAGAGAGGATAACATAAGTCTTAGCTCTGGTCAAACAGACCGGTGAAAGTGTGTCCACTCACCTGCCCAATGTACAGCAGTGAGTGAAGAGTTTTTCCCCACTGCAGTTGGCTCCATCACAGGTGCCTTTGTCCACTACCTGCTGGAGCTTCTGGATAGCCACTGCCACAACATGGCTGCCCAGGTCCACATTCTCCTTCAACACTTCCAGGCCTTCGCGGTGAGCTGGGTTCTCATCACTGTAACAGGGACAATCACTGACTGCAAGGAGAAAGCCCCGTGTCTTTCTGGCTTGTCTGTCAATCCTGACATTTCAAGTGATGTTGGACAATACGTACATCCATGATGACAATCACTGATGATTAGTACAATGACAGCAGACCTTTAAAGTGATGGATTTTATGAGTGGACGGCCAAGCAGACAGCATGTATAGGCAAGCCTTAAACACTGAACAATGACAGTTCCTATGGCAATTAATTACTACCTCTCATGTTTATGTTCATGTTGTTTACAGACCAGCTGAAAGCAAAAGGCCACACCTGGGCTTTGGAAAAGAATCACAACTCATGCATAACTTGAATGCACAGATCAAGATCCGAGAACAAATTAATTTCTAAAACAAAAAAAAACGAACAGTCCAAAAACATTTGTTCATCCTCTATGAATATCGTGATCAAATCTTAAGGAATTTTATCTCCTTGAACCGAAAACCACATCAGGTGGAAGGTCCTGAAACAGGGTCTTTACACGGTCGGTGTGCAATGCTTATATCTGGAGACATACAGACCCAGAACTCATTAAGATGTCTGAGGCTGAGGAGGTTACAAAATACATGACTTTATCATCTCAATTCTGAGAAATTACAATCATGCTGCTGACTAACTAGGCATAGGTGACATTAATAAACATAAAAACCAAAATCAATTTAGTTATAATGTAAACTTCATACATGTAGATAAGCATATACTACACACACACACATACACAGAGACACACACCCACACACACTCATACACGCACGCACACACACATACCACTTACTGATTTTCAGAATTTGCTTAAAAACAGAAACAACATTGTCGAACTTAAATTCACATTAAAAGAAGCACTGAAGTATATGTACATAATAAATGGTAAACATCAGAGGGCCTCCTCGCCTTTCAAAAGGTAATGTTGAGTAAAAAAGGTGTGACCTCTCTTCTATTCCAGTCACTATTTACTGTTGTTTTCATTTAACCTTTAAAATACAGTCATACCATCAAGGTGAGTTTTTATGATAGCAGGTAAGGAATGTTCAAGCAGCAAATTTGTTAAGAAAAGTAAAAGCATCCACCACAGTTATAACTACAGCATGAAATAAGAACTTTCCACCATGAAAAGTATTGATTATTTAATAGACAACAGGAAAAATAAACACACTGTCACATCAAAAGTAGAAGCAGTGTCTGATGTGGATGCCACAAAAATGGTATCAAAGTTCCATTGTACTCTGCTGTGATTTATAATTTTGTTTGTTTTGTTTTCACACAGGAAAAAAACACAGGAATTTTAGTACTTAAAGTAGTTTTATGATAAAACTTGCTTGTCCAAACAACTATCGTATCTCCACTTGGTGTTGAACAGTGTCATATTATCAGAATCCCCTAAAAAATAAAACTGGGAAAGCTGGGAGCTAATTCGCCTCAATTCAAATTCCTGGACAGGCCAGCCAGAGTGATCACCCTTGATGAGTACACAACAATGCACCACGCTCTTGCTAGCTCAGTTTTCACACCTTTTCACTGACAAAGCGGAGAGGTGGGAGACTGTCCTATCGTTAGGACATATATAAATAACTACTTCTAGTAGTAAAATTCCTTTTTCTCATACTTACCTGTTCAAACAAATGCCTGAATCTTGAAAACAATGGTGGTGGCATGCTCACCCGAGACCTTTCCTTCTTACATTCACATGAAAATGTCTCTGTATGGTGCTCCTGCAAAGCACTCGGTGCCAGAGGCTCAAAAGGTCTGTTTTAATAATCTGGAGGTGTAATGCATAGTCCCCTCTCTCCCTCAAAGGTTCAACAGACAGTGAGAGAGCCAAATCGAGATTGCTGGAAGAAAGTGAACCATGCGATGATAGAATGTTATTGACTGGTTACTGCCAATCAAGTAGAACAGCTACTGCCAGAAATGACATATGGACTCACTGTCAAGATCAGCTCCATACTGACAAAACCTGGGATTGGTCAAAAAGGTCAAAATGATGCAGGTGTGGGTTAGCATATTTGATGTGCACTGTTGAGTGCGTATCTTTGATTAACAGGATAAACAACTTGAACATACAGAAAAAGGTACATTAAGAATCAACCTGACTGGTTCAATATGTCCAGAAACTGTAGAACCTTTTGGACTCCAGAGGAGCATGATAAGTTTCATCCCAGATGGAGACCCCTTAAAAAGTCTTTCACACAAATATCCTAAGTGGGGGGGAAGAGAAGGGTGAAAGGATAAGCACCCATCTGCATCTTTCCAAACACACACAACAGTAGTGGTATGCACGCCCAGGAGGCCCGCACAGGCTGTCAGTGCCCAACTCCACCTACACAGCATCCATGGGTCACGAGTGCAGAAGAGTGGGAGGAGATGCGACCTGTCTCCACTGGCCCTGGGACTGAAGTGGAATGGGTATGATAAGGAGAGACAGCTGACTCACTTGCAAAAACTGGTGAACTGTCATATGAATTGACACACACATCAAAATCGTGCGCAGAATGCCATGTACTGCCAGACCAAATTTTGCACAAGCTGCAAGGCGCGAACAGACGACAGTTCATGCAAGAGATGCAGGTCTCATGAGAATCGTCTTTACAGAAAATTTTGACGATAGGAGCAAATACATAAGGCCACTGATGTAGCAAGTTTTGAAGCTGACTTGGGAGACACTAAGTCAAATGACAAATCCCATCACTGCTGTTTTAATGAAGACATTATACAATGCAACTTCTGAGAATTTTCCTATTGAGAAGCAAGGAATTAGAAGCCTCCCCATCCCTCAAATGATCTCTTTTGGGAATCCAAGCTGAACTGATAACAAAGTATGAAAAAATCAGTAAAGGCAAGTTCCTCCAACTAGGAAAAGGAGAAAACTGATCTTCTTGTAACAAAGCATAGTGTTATAAACTCACAACTAAGGGCAATCACTCTGGCTCACCTATCAAGGAACTGAGATGAAGTTAGCTCCCTACTTTCCCAATGATGTTTAGGGGGGATGCTATAATATGTTGTTCCTTACCAAGTGGGATAAGGTTCTTGTTTAGACAGGTAAACATGAGAAAAAGACAGAAAGAAAGAAAAAAGATTACCAGTTATAAGAAAATGTTCATCTCTCATAGAAGACATGAAGCAGTGCTGTTGCTGATGATCAGGACGTTACCTCGTTCATTCGGTATCAAATGTATTCATTCTTCTGTGATTTCTTAACAAATATTGTTTTCAGAATTGTATCATCTACAATGGGTTCTTCATACAATACACAACAAATCCTGTCTCCTTCACCTAAGGCACCTGTGCACAAACTTACCTGAACAAGGCGTCCAGCATGCGGACCAGGCAGGGAAGGGAGAGTAAGCTGTTGGGAGTTTTGGCATTGCTGGCACCCACAGGTCTTCCCTTCTTCCCTCCCCCTCCACCGGCTTGTCCTTCAGCACATCGCACAGGGCTCGGTACTTGGTGAACAACTGCATCACTCTCTCACTGCTGTCAACACTGAGGGCAACAAGGAAAAGATTAAAAAAAGACACATCATAAGTGGAAGGGAAAAAACCACAACCTTACTTCCATCTTTATTCCCAAACCATTATGCTCAGATCTTTTCTGTTACATGTCCAAGATCAGTTAATGTCATAATACGCAGACAGCAAGATCAATTCTGAAGAGCACACTTGGCTGCAAAGGAGCTACGTGTGCATGTGCAACAGGTGGTGCACTGGGTGTCAGACTTTGTCACATGTCCACCTTGATCAGGCGTTTTGATTGGTGGTGTGTGTGTGCTGGAATACCTAGGTACCAGGGTTGCGTGGACCTTCTGGGGAAGAAAACATTCAGTTGGGAATGCTTGAGCCTGGATTTTTGAATCACTTTGAATGGGATTGTAAAAAAAGGGTAAAGTGAACGTGATCAGTCCCCCATTTATTTCCTCTCTACATTTGACGCTGTCATTTATATAACTCCTCACCTACCCATGTGAAATCAATAAATCACACCCCTCCAGCCCCAACAACCTTGATGCTTAGTTAAATCTCTCCTATCCCTCTCCCACGCTTTAAACTGTCAAGTTTATTACACCCCCAACCGCTACCCTGGGCCCATATGTAGTTAGCTTTTGTCCACCCTCTTCCTCCCCCACCCACCTGAAGTTGCCAGCTAAGAAGCTGTGCTCCATGAGCACCTCATAGGTCCCCAGCAGAAGGATGGTCAAGATGTTGTTCCTGACCCCGACACTGTTGGCAGTGGAGAAATCAGCAGCCTTGTCCTGGACAATCAGCAGCAGCATTACTGACCAGTCATTGTCACCTTTGCCTTGCTTTCTGAATCACACATGACCCAAAACACATTGAATCATCATTTCATCTCTTTGACTATTCAGGATACTCCAATGAACAATTATGTATTTGTCAAAACCTGATTATTTATTTGACATGCAGTTTTCTTTGTTTTCCTGAGTGAAAAAAAAATTTCAGTTATGTAACTTGAACCACACACTTCTGTCTCCACAGGTCTTACAAAACCATGCTCCACTATCTTAACAAAATACTACTTTTGACACAGGGCAATGAAATCTGCGGGGTTCACAGTGTCTGGGGCACAACATGATGGAGGGTGGGTGGACAAGTCTTCAAGCTGTAAAAATCAGACCTCACAAGCATTTCAAACTCAAAACTGTCAGCTCTACAACTGTACAGCAAAACTCCAGACTTTTTGACTTTCCTTGCATTCTATTGCCAGGCATGTGAGGCGAGACATTAAAAAGAAGCAATGCAGTCGACTGCAGCCGAGGCAAAACCCAGTTGTTTCAGAAATGGCTGTCAACATGCTCACCAGCTCAAAGTCCTCCATGTCAGCCTGAACGATGCGCGACGTCAAGGCATTCAGCATGTCCTCCAGACCCGACATCCCTGATGCAGATCCTCCTCTCCACTCTCATCATCTTCATCTTCTCCGTCGTCGTTGTCATCGCCACCATCAACATTCTGCAGACGGATCATCTTCACTCTGTGCACACACTGCTGAATGCAGGACACAGAGGTGAGCCTGAAAAGATGCAGAAAAGCAAGATGTTCATGTGAGAATAACAACTGGGATGGAAATGAACACTGGAAAAAGGAGGAACTGACACAAAGACAGAAAGAAAGAGAGGGAAGAATGAAACAGTAAAGAGAGGAAGAACTGAGACAAAGACAGAAAGAGAGGGAAGAAATGAACAGTTAAGGAGAGAAAGAACTGACACAAAGACGGAAAGAGAGGGAAGAAATGAACAGTTATGGAGTGAGCTAGTGACAGAAAAAAGAATTTTAATGGGAAAGTAGCTTTACGATATATTTACTTGTCCAAACACGTGTCTTTTCCCCCCATTTGGCATGGAACAACACCATGTTATCAGGATCCCCCTCCCATCCCCATTGGGAGAGCAGGAAGATAACGTTATCTTAGTTCCCAGACAGAGCAATAAAGAGTGATCACCTTTAATGAGTTCAAAACACTGCACCACACTAAAACTAGCTCAGGTTTTGCACTTTTTCCCAATTTAGCAGGGAGGTGGGAGTACGTCCAAATGTCTGGGCAGATAAGTACTTTTTGTAGTAATATCCCTTTTTCTCATACTTATCTGTCCAAAGATATGCCTTTATATTCAACAGGATGAAGGAAGCATGTTCACGGACGAAGAGAGATAATGATTCTTTCTTCATGTCAGTCACATGAGAATGATTCTGTACAGTTCCCATCCATGATCCAGCCTCAGAGGCTCAACAGAACTATAAGATAGATCTCCCTCAACAACTTTTAAGAAAGATTTTCCTCAATTGTCTGAAGGTGAAATCTATAGTCCCTGCTCTCCCTCAAAGGCTAAAATAGCCAAAAAGTAACTAAAACCAAGGAAAGATAAAACACCACCAGGATAAGTAAAGTAAGTCCCATGAAGTGAGTACTGATGGTCCCAACTAATACAAAGTCAAACATCCAAAACTGCAAAAGAAACATCTTTTCGTTCACATGTACATAATGTCAAAGGCCTCAACCAGGGCTGAAGCAACAAGTCTGATCTCAAAGGCAGGTCATGGGTACCTTTACAAGCACAGTGATCAAGAGACTGATCCAACTTTTAGTCCATTTTAATGAGCAAATAAGAATCACCTAACACTTCTCACTGGCCCCTTCGTCTAGAACTGCCGGAAGAAGGGGGAGGGAGGAAATGCTTATGTGACCATCCTTTCCCCTGAAATCACCAGTGCATCCACAGTGAAGGCTGAGGAGTCTGGGACAGAAGGCAAAAAACTGGAAACTGTTTTTTTTCAACTGGTGGGCAAATAGGTCTGTATGAGGGTTCCAAAGATCTTTTAGTATGAAATTCCTATTCCTTTTTCATCAGTACCAACCCACGATTCAAACATTTCAGCTGAACAAGACGAACGCAGTAGCCCAAGTAGGCGAGACCTTGCCTTTTGAGCTTTTATGTCTTGTTGCTTTTCCTGAAACATTTTTTTTTCCCCCTTATATTTCCATAGGCAAGCTGAGATTGATCCCAGCTCCATTTGTATCATCAACATTGGGTGTCACCAAAATCTGTACTGATGCCAACAATGTCCGTCTGCAACATCAGCACCATTGCAAATGAGAACAAGGCTAACACCAGTCAAGGAACTTGAAGCACACAGCATACTGTTTGCTGATTAGCAATATGTGGATCTAAATGTTTTCATTGAGAGAACTTTTTTTTTTCTCTCCATTTTTTTGGGTATAACCTCGTTTGTAGCAGATAACCAGTCTGGTTACAAATATGACGACAATCATATGGCCACCATGCCTGCAATAAACACAGATGAGCTCACCTTTCCTTGGGGAGGTGACACATGGTATAAACACAGAAAGCAGTCCACACACGCGTGCAATCCAATCTATAATCCTATCATCTCTCAGAGCCCCAGTCACTTGGTCAGTGGCTGACACTCATCACTCTCCATACAGATGTGTTTCTGGGACCTACCAGAGGTTCAGTCAGGAAGATGTGTTCACCACTGGCTGTGATGCAGGCCTCCAGCTTCAACGGGGGCATGGTGTCCTCATCACACTCATAGTATCGCTTTATCTAAAGGACAGATAATGTACATTTTTTATTAGCAAAAAAAAAAAACAAAAAAAACAAACAAAAAAAAAAAAAAGATGTCAAAAAAGGTGATACTGAAAACTGAGAGTGAGAGAAAAAAAACCAAAGTGGTTATTAGGGGATGGAGGGAAGGGACAGACTTTGGAAGGGAAATAGATACACAATAATACACAAATATAAAGCTCTCTATTACCATGTTGGCTGAAATAAAAGCAGTTCACCATGTGTACTACTGTCATGTTTAATGATTTGAACATACACATCACACATTTAACTTCACACAAGCCAGCCAACTACTCACACACCAACAGATAGTTCAGCATACCTTTCAAACTATTTCTGTTACATACACACCTGCTTGTGCAGCATGTCCATGATGCGAACCTTCAGCTGGGTGTTACGACTGAGCACGTCCACCAGGCCCTGACACACACCCATCAAAATGTTAGTTCAGGAGAAAAACAATCTAGCTCTTTTCAAACAACGCCAGGGCTCCACTAAAAAAAAAAAAAAAAAAACCCTGAAATTCTCATGCCCCCAGTTTTAAAACTTGAATTCAAACTGGTGCCAACTGCCAAATGAGCACTTTCTGCCTAACCATAACCATGACAATTTGTTCATACAGCTTTTGTTGATCTCTTTCACTTCTGCAGCATCTTGCTGATGAACTGCGAAACAGCCTAACATTACTTTGCTTTTAACTGGGCAGCTGACCACTTGCTCTCATAAAGAACCTGAACAAAAATTTCTGAAATTCTTTGGTCCGTCATGCCCTGCTGCTGTGGTGATCTCCCTTTTGATGTCCTCTTCATGTTAATGTCTGTCTGTGAATTCATGTCAAAAGCTTGGTTGGGGTCAGGAGATTCATAGAAACTGTTCCTGGAGGTATGTGGTGCTGGTCGCTGCTTTACAGACAGACGCTACGAATGTGGATAGCAGAGGCTGTGTCCCTGTACATGCTGCACCAGATCAGGCACTACTGAACACCAGCACAACGACTTAGCAGCTATGCAGGATCTCCTCTGGTAAGCAGCCCCATTAAAGCTCTACACTGATATTTCCCTAAGGTCTGCTGACATCTGGATTGTGCAAGACAGCTTGGTACATACGTGAAGGATGATGCAAGCTTTTTCTATATGTACATAATCTTTCAAATGGTACTCAGGTGAATTTATTATCAACCTATGTTGCAAATCACATGGAAAGAAAGAAAATGAAAAAAAAAAAAAAAAAAGCTGTGCTGAAGTTGGGAAAATTTTAAACTTTCTCGGCACTTTATTCTGAAACATCATTCAGACACGTTATCTTCTAAAATTTTCATTCCTGCAAGGTTCCTGTTTCCATAAAATGAAATAGTGTTTGTTCCCAAACCTGAAAAAGAAAATCAAGTTATGAAGAAGAAAAAAAAAAGGAGAGAGAGAGAGAGAGAGAGAGAGAGAGAGAGAGAGAGAGAGAGAGAGAGAGAGAGAGAGCACAATGAACAGTTTTTATCTCTTCAGGCCCCCAGCCCCTAGGAATGAGGTCAAGTTAACACGTAACTAAAAGACACATACATACAACCAATCAGCTTTACATACAACCAATCACACATACATACAACCAATCAGCTTTACAACCAATCAGCTTTTTAGCATGAGGCTATCAACAGAGGTTCGCCTTAACTTCATGGCATTGAACAGAATACACCAAGCTTCCTAACATTGAAAATAGACCCATTTCTCAACAAGACTTCATATGGACTGACACCAAAGTTCAGATATTTTTTCCTTATGTCACTGTGTAGAAACACATTTATACAACACACAGTCCTCATCTTCTAAGATCTCACACATTTTGCACATAAAATTAGCACTGTTGCTGAAAGGTCTTTTGAAAATCGATCCACTGATGATTGGTAACACACCAAGCCTCAGCTTTATTAGACCATTCCTAATGCAGCTAATGTCCATGTAATCATAGTATTTTTCACATTCGAAATTAGTTTTAAACAATCTGTAAATTTGATATATATTTTTTATTCATGACAGACTCACTCCATTCCTGCATGTATATGTCTTTCATTCTCTGCTGAAGTAGTGAAACAAACATTTCACAGCCCACCCCCTGTTCAAGCCAGACATATCCAAGAGAGAGAGAGAGAGAGAGAGAGAGAGAGAGAGAGAGAGAGAGAGAGAGAGAGAGAGAGAGAGAGAGAGAGAGAGAGAGAGAGAGAGAGAGAGAGAGAGAGAGAGAGAGAGAGAGAGAGAGAGAGAGAGAGAGAGAGAGAGAGAGAGAGTCTGAGAGAGATGACAAAGTTTGATGTCTATTTACCCAACAGTGATACGTCTGATGATTTACCTGACAGAGATGACATCTGATGACCATTTATGTGATTAAAAATGAAGTATGAGGTCAATTTACCCGTGTGTTTATATCTGTTTAACTAACAGAGACAAAGTCTGATGTCTGTTACCTGTTTTACATGAAACCTGATGTCTATCCGTCTCATATAGATGAAGTCTATCTGATAGAAATGGAGTCTGAGGTCTGTTTACCTGACAGAAATGAAATCAGATGTCTGTTTGTGACAGAAATGGAGTCTGATGTGTGAAAGAAATGAAGTCGAATGTCTGTTTCCTTAACAAAAGTGAAGTCTGATGTCTGTTTATCCGACAGAAATGAAATTGGATGTTGTCTGATGTCTGTTTACCTGACAGACTTGAAGTCTGATGTCTGTTCACCTGACCGAGATGAAGTCTGATGTCTGTTTACCTGATAGAGACGAAGTCTGATGTCTGTTTATATGACACACATTTAAGTTTGACATCTGTTTACCTGACAGAGGTGAAGTCTGGAGTCTCTTTACCTGATAAAGATGAAGTCTAATGTCCGCTTGCTGAGACATACATCTCTTCAGGATCCCTAAAATCTCCAGGCAAAGGGCCTCGTTACTGCACGGTTGTACTGTCTGTGGATGTCAACAGGGACCTGCAGGGGCAACAGAAACACAGATTACACAAACACTACCAGGTACACTGTATACACAGACTGAGTTTTATTTCAGTTCTTTATTCTGTAAAATAATGGGTTTATCTACATTCTTTTTAGGCATGGTAAGTGACTGAAAAGTTAAGTATGCTTCAATGAAAATAAAAGATATTGCAGGCACAGAAAATTGATAAGACAGGCTTATGATGGAAATAAGTATAGGGGCAGTAGAGCAACAAACAGTACACACATACGCACAAAAAAAAGATCAAACCTGGCAAGTGGAGACTGACTGCTCTGTACAAATAATTCAGTAGAGCAACAAACAGTACACACATACACACAAAAGAAAAAAGAAAGGTCAAACTTGGCAAAGGGAGACTGACTGCCCTGTACAAATAAATGTGTGCATCCACTGCAGGTGATAATGACCATCAACATCCGTTGCAAGAGAAGGCGTGGGATTGTGGATCTGGAGGTGACTGACCAGTCCAAACCGGGCAATGCAGTGCCTGGTCAGCTTGTACTGCTTCTGCACTTTAGGCTACAGACCAAGGCTACCTGTTCATGGGGCCTGGTGTCTATTTCAAAGATTTTCTGGGAGACCCTAAGCTGGTTTCTGATTTGACTGCATCAGCTACCACCAGAGAACTTCCCTAAGAATAATTTGCCATAGACCAGTTATTTTTATGGACTGGCATTCTTAGGATGTGGCTTGTCAACCTAATCTGAGTTTTTGGTTGGAGTGGTGTGAGCTGAAGGCACCTTTGTGAGACACAGCACCACTGTGTCAGGGAAATTGTCCACTCATTTGACTTGCCATTTTCTGAAAACAAGACATGTGAAAGTGGCTCAGTACACACATGTCTTCTGAACACAGTCCAGGTTTTATGTTGACTTGCCATTTTCTGAAAACAAGACATGTGAAAGTGGCTCAGTACACATGTCTTCTGAACACAGTCCAGGTTTTATAAGGCATGCAAGTGCGTCAGATGATGATAACAGCATGAACAACCCCAATTTGTCTTCATTCCTAGTCTTACATCATCTTCCAAAGCTGGCACTGGGCAAGTCCATCCTGCATCACATTTCATCAACAATGTGGACTGCTCTGGAGGAATATTTATTTCCAGGCTATGTACGCATGCTGACTGCCACTATGATAGCAGGCTCAATGTCATGAGGTCAAGAGCTGGCTGGTGCGTAACTGTGATCTTTGTGGTTGTTTACTGCTAGAGCTGCCACAAGCGTTCATGCTATTTTGCTATCTCACACTCAGTGCCACTAACACTGCACAAATGACAGAACAAAACACACACACACACACACACACACGAGATGCTTCAGACCTGGCTGGAGGAGAAGGGCTGGCTGCTCTGACTGGCCTGGCTGCAGGGAACACCCCCTAGTACCTTGAAGCTCTTCAGGATGGCCAGGTAACCCTGCACCCCCACCTTACACTCTTCCACCTGTCTGCACATCACCACCCCAGGCCCGGCTTCAATACAATGCCTTCCGCACATCAAGAAGACATTTATTTGTCCTATGCTGCCAACAGGATATGGAAAATATTCTTTATTACCAAAAAAATTAACTGTCTTATGCTGCCAACAGGAAATGGCAAATATTTTTTAATAAAAAAAAAAATCAACTGTCTTTAGAAAAAAAATTAACTGTCTTATGCTGCCAACAGGGTATGGCAAATGTTCTTTTCATACCTAAAAATATACTTATTTGATCCCTGTGAGGACATGGCTACGCAATCTCTTTCACAGAAGTGTGAGAATCCCCAAGGCTGTTTCAACATCCCCCCCCCCCCCCCCCCCCCAGGATTTTAAAATCATTTTGAATTTTCAGATCCAAACCAGCCTTGGCTAAACACAGCCTTCATTACCCACAAAACTGGGTATCACCAGCTCACCCACACTCAATTTACATTAGGTCTTATTAAAACATAGGTATGGGGCACATCTGATCCATTGCAGGCTCAACAGTGTCCACAAATGACATCTCCATACACTTGGCAAATGCTAGTGATAAGAAAAGATCTCATTTTACCCTTGCAGTTCTCTCTCAAAATATCATTTATAATAACCATCTGACACCAATCCTTAAAAAACATCTATGAAAACTGGTCTCCCATGCATTACACAAATTTGTCACTCCAAAGCCACTTTGAAAACGGCCATGTGAAAAAAACAGGCTTTTTCTGAACAAGATGTAACATCCTTCTAATAAAAACAAACCAACCACCAAACAGTGTAAACCCATAACATGCATCTAGTTCTACCTAAAGAATGCAAAGATACAAAAATGTATCAGCCATCTGTCACACAAACAGCATGAAACAAATAAAATGCACATACAAAAACATGAATGCAGACTAGACTGTAGCCTAATCAGCTCTTACCTGGAGAAGATGGACTTCCTCAGCAGCAAGATTAGAGTGTCCTTCAGCGACATGCTGACCTTTAGGAGGGGCAGGAGGGCCACCAGAAGACCGTGGGCAGTGTCTGAAGGCAGCAGGGGCAGGCAATCAAACACCTCTCGCACCTTGCCTACTGACTCCAGCAGAAAGAGAGGCGCAGTTATCACCGTCTCCGACAGCAGACCTGTCAAATAAGGGAGATGTCTAGATGGCTTTTACTTGCCTTGTAAAAAAGAAAAAAAAAAAATCAATCATCTTCATGATAAAGTACTCAATCCATATTGTCTTTTTCTTTAAAAAAAGAAAAAAGAAATCATCTTTACAACAAAGTATTCAATCCATATTATCTTTTTCTTTTACAAAAATACATCATCTTTACAACAAAACATACAATCCAAATTATCTGGGAAACAAATAAGCATGCACAACTGCCAATGTCCATAACCAGAACTTAAGCCATTGGCATATTTCAAATAAAAAAGTTTACATTGAATATAACAAAAATCTATATATTTCACCCACTAAAAACACACACACACATGAAGACACACTCACACACAGACCACTAAAATTCATTAAAAAAAACAAACAAACAAAAAACTGAAACTGATAAACCAATATGCAAATGTAGAACCCTTTACAGTCAAGATTGGTATGTAATGTAGTGTGTGTTTTATTTATTTATATCATTTTAGAATGTTTTAACCCCCGCTGTTCTTCCATCTCCCCACACTCTCCAACCACACACACATTAACAAGAGGTTCATATCTGCCTTTTCAATTCCAGTCATTGGTGTATCTTAGTTAACTTAATCTCTATCTGCACTTTTGGGCAAAAGAGGGGAGGTGGGGGGGGGGGGGGGGGGGGGGGGTAACCCAAGACATTCTTGAGTGACCCGAGTAATCATGTAATGTCCTGATGTTCACAAGACTATCATCAAACGCAGGAAGGAAACTTAGGTTCCTCCTCTAACAACACACCCACACAGCACAATCCAGTGAACACAGATAGTTCCATCATTAGCACACACATTCACACAGCAAAATCCAGTTAATACACTGAGACGGTTCCACTGCTGTTACACTCAATTAGCACAATACAATGAACACACTGAGAAAGTTAGACCACTAGCACCCATACTCATACATCCAACAAAGATACTGAGACAGTTTGCCTCTAACACACACACACACACACACACTTTCATAGCGCAGTCTAATGAAACCCTATCACAGTACAATCTAACAAACACACTGAGACACATCCAACAGACTTTAGTACACAAAATGAAATATACACAGCACAACACATGAATAAACTGATATATGCACAACACAAGCCAAATGACCACTCCGATATGACACTGCACACTCCAATGAAGATGCTCAGGTATACACAGTAAAACCCAACAGACACACCACAATCAAACAAAACCTCGAAGATGTTCAGACAACAATCAGATGAACATACTAAGGCTCACAGGGCATAATAAATTTAACTTACTGAGATAACACAATGAATTTAACATACTGAGATAACACAATGAATTTAACATATTGAGACAACACAATAAATTTAAAATACTGAGATAACACAATGAATTTAACTTACTGAGATAACACAATGAATTTAACATACTGAGATAACACAATGAATTTAACATACTGAGATAACACAATGAATTTAACATACTGAGATAATACAATGAATTTAACATACTGAGATAACACAATGAATTTAACATACTGAGATAATGTGAAGCAGGAGCAGAGGTTTCAGTCATCACACGATTGAAGATCTGACCCAAAATATCTGATCGAACAACTTCATGACCCTGAAATACACACATATAAAAAACAACCGTCATCATGATAAACAAAGAAAATACACTCAACACACAAAACAAAAAAGAAAACCCATCAGTCTAACGATGAGAAAACAGCAGTGTGGCTTCAGGTATTCAGCAAGCATGTAAACCTTGCTGCCACAGTTCTTTGTTGAATATCTTGGGAAAATAACACACACAAACTCTCTGATTATGATTCACACAGATCTAAGCGAACAAAACTCCAGACTTTTTCACAACCCTCCTCCAACCCCCCTCCCTTTCCCTTTATCTGATCCCTAGCTGTGTTAGAAAGGTATATCTTCTGTTTCTTTATTTTGATGACAATAGTTAAGACGTGCAGTCAAATCACCTTTTTCTCACTTTTCCAAACCTGGGTAAAAAGGCCTCTGTGAACATTTTAAAGTTTTCTGCACCTTCAAAGCTCTTTGAAACCTCTTACATCCATAAGCCCCTGCACACTCACATGCATACGCCATCCTGATCAAACACTTTCTTCTGAATCTCACGTACCAAAATTCTGTAGGATAGCATATTCAGACATCAGATGAATAAGCACTGTCATCCACTGTCTATAGATGCTATAGATAAAAACTCTGTTCTGTTCTAATTAGAAAAGGTTATGCTAATGCTCTGCTCACTATTATGTCCCAAAGTGTCTGCTTAAAGAGCTTCAGAAGGTTCAAAGCAATGCTGCAAGGCTGATTCTGAAAACAAATCAAATTCTTGCTCTGGCTACCTGTTGAACTGAGAATTTCATTTAAACTTTTGTCAATCTTGTTTCTCATCTGTCGCTGGTACTGGCCCTGGCTATCTCTGCCTGTCAGTCTTCTTCTCATTCTCTCTACAGTCATCTCCCCAAAATCTCAGTCCTTCATCTGATGATTGCATTCTCTCTATTCTTCAGTCCAAACAAAATTCTTTGGTCAGTATTGTCTCTCCAACCAAGGTCCAGCCATCTGATACTTCCTCACACTCACCATTAGTCTTCTTTAAGGGCCTCTGACAAATCTCTGAAGACCCATCTTTATAGACTGTACTGACACACCCCTCATCATCCCTGTCCCAATCCCCATATTGCCCCTCCCTTCATTCTTCATTGTTCTCCCAAACTTCATTCCTCCATAACCGTTCTACATCTATTCTGTGTATGTCCACTGTGTGTGTGAGTGTGTGTGAGTATGTATGTGTGTGTATGTGTGTGTATGTGTGTGTGTGTGTGTGTGTGTGTGTGTGTGTGTGTGTGTGTGTGTGTGTGTGTGTGTGTGTATGCATGCGCGCATGCGATTTAATCCTTCACTGATGTATTTGGCTCATTCAGCTTTGTCATCATGAATGGTATTGATGTAATGCACTTTAAACTCAGAGAAGAATAAGTGCTCACCTAGTCTCATTATTATTATCACTGTGCATACACATTGTAAAGAGAGAGAAAAAGGAAATAAAAGCACAACTCCAACCAAGCCAGATCACACAGTCACCAACTTTGAACATTTTCAGGAGGATTTTGCTGCCCAGTTGGCAGGCAGCCTGGTTGGGCGTCAGTTGGCCAGTGACCAGCGTTTCAGGTCGGCCGAAGACCATGCGGGGACCAAAGCTGTCCATGAGCAGAAAGCCCAGCTGCACCAGGCCCTGAACCACGTGCTCCCAGCCTGAGGAGCTGCCAGCACAGCCACACTTCCCAAGTCAGTGTCGTCCACCTAGCACTCATCTCCTTTCAACACTTCTTCTCAGGGAACACTTTTCTTTTTTGAGTATACTACTTTCACCCTCCAGTTTAAAATTTCTCCCTGATAAAAAGTTTCAAGGAATTTTCTTTTTAAGTTTTCTCAAAGACGAACCCTACAGCTGGATTTCAATGGACATTTTTGACACGCCCATTTAATGCAAAATATTTTACCCGCTTTTCAACCAAAATCCAACATAATGCCATAACTGCAAATTACTCAACAGCAAAACACAGTAACTTCCAAACCTGGGCAAAAAGAGAGTATAAAGGTTCCGATTAGTGATACTTAAGATCACACAAAAGTATCAGGTACAGAGGACAAAATGCACTAATTTGACTGCAATTATATCTAGTAGGGGTGCCAATAAGGAAAACAAATGCTGAAATTCTCCATCTCTCGGGAGGGAGGGAAGGGAGGGGGGGGCATGCTCCTTTCCCTACCACTTCCCATCCCCAGAAGTTTGAAACCTGCAAATCTGAATATTGCTGTGTACTGCACACTTTTTGGTCCAACCATGATCTGAGTTATTTTTTCACAGAACTTTTGTCAATCCATTTTTTTTTTTTGCAGCGTCTTGCTAACGCACAATGTCACAAACTGAAACTATCATGCTGTCAAATGGCAAACAAAATGGTTAATACGTTCTCTCAAGAAGTTTACGTGAGATTTTGTAATGTCAGTGTCATCTGCTAGCACGCACAAAATCATGGTCAGCCCTCTGTGAGTTCCACGGCCAATGTTTTTCTTCTCCCTTGAATTCTTTTTTCATTGAAAGGAAATGTGTTAACCACCATATATCCATGAAAAGCCTCCAAGGTCCTGGGGTTTTGATGAGAACTATGGGTAAAAAGGACGATACCAACTAGCCACAAGCTATTTTTTCTACAATAATGATGTTGACATAAACATCTGTTGGTACCGCTTACCTGCTGGTCACAGTTTCCAGTATCATCTGTTCAATGTTCCGCTGCTCGGAGAAATTTTCTCTCACCCAGAAAGACTGTTCATGGCGTTGGTGATCACGGAAACTTCGTAGCACAGTAGATTTAAGAAATTCCAATATCTGTTCATATTAAAAGACAACATTTGGAATTATTTAAAAATAAAATAAAAAACAAAACAAAAACAACAACAACAATCATGTACACATAACCAATGCACTCAAAAGAAGGGCTAGTTTTCTCATATTTACCTGTCTAGACAAAAAATGGCTTATCCCTACTGGGCATAGAACATGGCTACATTATACAAAAAAAAAACACCCTGCGGGAGAGCAGGGAGCTAATCATGTCTTAACATCTGGCTAGGCCAGAAGAGTGGTCACCCCTAGTGAGCTCACTTCATTGTGCCATATTCAAACTAGTTCACTTTTTCTCCTTTTCCTCAGCAAAAGAAAGCACCCCTCTCTGTGCTCTGGGGCTCAGACTGATTGTTTTTAGTACTCATGGATCCTCACATGAAAGTACCCCTCTCTGTGCTCTGGAGTTCAGACTGATTGTTTTCAACACTCATGGATCCTCACATGAAAGTACCCCTCTCTGCACTCTGGAGTTCAGACTAATTGTTTTCAACACTCATGGATCCTCAAATGTGGCCATTCAAGTTTGCTTTTGCTCAAGCAGAGAAAATCTTTTCTTCCTTACTTTTCAAGCGTGAATTCAGGTGATAATTCTCACAATTATGTTCTATAGCCTCTACCTCTTCTCCCAGTTTTTATTTTTGGGTGATCCTGGTAATATGGTGATGTTGTACAATAAGTAGGGACAAGGCAATGGTTTGCACACGCATTTCATAAAACAACTTTTAGTAGTAAAATTCCTGATTATAACACAGCTACACATCTGAAGAAAAGTATATATGAACAGAAACATTATCACCAACCATTGAAAAGCCAAGTCAGTAAACTTTTAGAGGAGAAGTTTCACTGGAAGAGTGTGCCTCCATCCTGACATCATGGCAGTGATTGTTGGCAGATGCAGCTATCATCAGCACCTTTACATTAAATGGGAACAGCTTAGTGCACATGTGTTCAGTCAGCTGTATTCAGCTGAACCATTCATCAGCAACAGAGACAGACAGAGAGAGAGAGAGAGAGAGAGAGAGAGAGAGAGAGAGATTGATAACATTTACCTGTTCATTCAAGACGTTCATTCCCGCAATGGACAGGGCTAATGCCATGTTAAATGGAGACAATACTCTGGAAGCACAGGAATATTGCCATGCCTGTCAAAACCAAATACATTCATATACAGTACAAATCTGTGTGATAATCTGCAATTCACTTCATCAATTCAGCCACTAAATAAATGTCTTACAAATATGTAAAAAGAAACGATCTCTAGCAATCAAGAAAAGAAAGAAACAGGACCTCAAAATATGCCTAAAGTATTATTTCTTTTAAAGGAAAAAAAAAACTCAACATTTAAAAACTTTGTTCCTGAAGTAAAACAGACATGAAAGGAAAGAAAATGAAACAATCACCACCTATTAAATGGCCATACTGGACACTAAGAAACAACCTTTGTCATTCATGACTTTGGCAAGATTCGTAAAGCACCCAGAACAAAACTGGAGTAAAACATCATTTATATACATCAGATATATAATAAACACACACACACACCAGGGTGGTCACAATCTGCTGCAAGGAACCCACCTTGAGATATTTGAGGAACTCTTGGCCCAGCTCCCTCTGCTCCATGACGGCAAAGGAGATGTGCAGAATGGCGGTCCCCTCGGTCTGCCTCAGCAAGTCCACATTCAGCGTGTCTTCCATCAGGTCCTCACTGCCAACACACACAGTCTTCAGACATTGCTACACAGCTCAGAGAGTGAGGCTATCAATCACACCAACTTCCATATTTTGTGTGTGTTGACTTTTGAGGTTCTGAATTGCGAAGCGCTGTCATGATAAAATACTGACAGCTCTCAATATCAGTAAGGCAATTAAATTCTAGTAAAAACAAAAAGAAAAGAAAAAGCAAAAAAAAAAAAAAAAAAAAAAAAACCACACACACACTGCTAAACAGCAACAACAAAAAATGGGAGAAGGCACTGAATGATGTATTTCTTCATGTCTGGAACCAATACCTGTACAAAAACTCTGAAACCACTACAAGCGCAGGTAATTTAAAGCACATGGCATGGACTGCTATTTACACAGTACACACTGAGGCAACGTCTGTTACTAAATACACATCATGGCAGGATCTGTTACACAATGCACATCAAGGCAAGGTCTATTATTTTGTATGTATCGAGGTAAGGACTGCCGCTTACTCAATACACATTATGACAAGGTCTATTATTTACTAAATACACATTATGATAAGGTCTACTATTTACTAAATACACATTATGATAAGGTCTACTATTTACTGAATACACATTATGATAAGGTCTACTATTTACTCAGCACACACTATGACAAGGTCAACTATTTACAATACATATCACAACAAAGTCTATTACTTACTAAACCACCGCACCAAATTAAGGTCTGCTACTTTCTCAATACATAATCATGACAAAGTCTGTAACTTACTTAAAACACATATCAAAAGCTACTTTCTCAAAACACACTTCAAGGCAAGGTCTGTGACATACTCAACAGATGTTGTGGCAAGTCCACTACATAATCAATACACATCATTGCAAGGTTTACTTTTGCTAAACACATAATATGGCACAATTTGCTATTTCCTCACTGGGGAAGGCAAGTCAACCTGCTTATTAGTCAATGCAGTGGGAAAGTTTGTTCCACCATGATACAAATACATCAGACAAATCAACTGTATATCTCAATTACAGAGCAAACTGGTCTCCACTATTGGAACACACCTTTCCATCATGTTGGTCTGGCTGCGAGCGAGACTGTCCTTGTTGATGAAAAAGGATGTGATTCCTTCTAGGATCAGCCTCTTGTGGCCCTGAGGAAAAAAGAAAACTCCATAGTGACTGACTTTAAAGCAGTAACTACTGTTCTCTGTAGAACACAACAGCTTTCATCAGCCACAAACAGGGTGCATTCTTTAAAATGGGCACAAGATTTACCAAATTTAAATTAAACCCTATTGGAATGAATATGCACTAAAGACTGCTTACAAATCATACTAAAAACTAACAATTGTCACATTGTGTATAATCCTACTTTTATTTCAGAGAAGGGAATATTGTGTATAATCCTACTTTTATTTCAGAGAAGGGATATTCACTTTGTTCAGTAACTGCTGAATTTATTCACCCAGAATGCTACTATTGGTAGGGTTCAATTTTGCATCTGCTCATAACTTTTTAAAGAAAATCCAGTAGGTAATCCGAGTTCATGACAAAATACAAATATTTACACAAAAGTGAGTGTAAAATGATGTAGATTTTATGTACAATCCACTTCAGAAAAGTAAATTTTCCACAAATATGTCTTACTGAGGCATTTTGAACAGTAAATAAAAAAGCAAAACATGATACTTCCCTGAAAGCAATCAGCATGGCAATGTATGAAAACAGAAAGCAAAGTGATCACAATTCAAAATCAGAGAGCAGAAAAGGGAAGGCAGAGAAACTGAGGGAATGAAAGGAAATTGTGGGAAAAATACGAGGGTAAGAAGGAAGCTGGATATGTGTACGTGTGTGAGTACATAAGATATTCAGGCTTTTTTTTTGACAAATGAGTATCAGAAAAAAGAAATTTACTACTAAAAGTAGTCACACACTCAGGATGCCCTCCCATCTCCCCGCTTGGCCGGGAAAAGGTGCGAAAAAATGGGACTATGTCTAAATATGGTGCAATGAAGTGAACTCATTAAGGGCGACCACTCTTCAAGCCTAACCAGCTGTGGAGGCATATTACCTCCCTGCTTTCCCAATGTTTTTAAAAGGATCCTGGTAATACGGGGACATTCCACTCCAAGCAGGTATAAGGCATTTGTTTGGACAATTAAATATATTGTAAAAGAAACGTCATGACCAGTTCCATGTAAAGGAAAATTAAATGTTCTTAAAGTACATTAACATTTTCATCACAGAATTTATTTTCCAAATTTCTAAGCTACGTCACTGAGTCATGAGGCTTTAACTAAGTTTAAGATTGAATGTCATCGCTATAATTTTTTCAAAAATCAAACTATTCTTTCCTCCTGCCATAATTGTAGAGGTTGTCTTAGTCATCTCCTAAAACTGACTGTGCAGCATGTTCTTATCTAACTTTTGATAATGTTGACTGGAAACTTAACAGAAATGAGTCAATCTACTGCATGATTTGACATAGAAGTCAACTGCTATACTTTACTATAAATTACCACTTTTTTTTTTTCTAAACTCTAGCCTCTGCCGCTACTATACTGGCACGGGCTATGCATGGAACCTCCCCCCTCCCCTGACTCTTCTGAACCATCCAACAGTTATCTTCTCCTCACCTGCTGTTGTTCAAACTTAAAACCAGTATTTCCAGAAATCAAATTTGACCTTTTCACAGAAAGAATGGTTCATGCATGAACACCTACAAAAAGACCATCGTAAATGATAACTGAAAATTGTGTTTGCTTGACCAGTTCCTTGTCAGCACCACATGATACAGCAAAAATGCTGAAGATGAGAAGTCAAGCCTATGATGCAAATTCTAAATCGAAGGCTATCGATCTGACTCATGAAAGGGCAACTATACAACAGCTCAAGTCCAATGGTGGGACATTTAGCAAGGCAAACTTTTCCGATGCAAAAAATTGCAGCAGTCTATGATTATCATTGGTTTATAAAAAAAAGAAAAAAAAAAAAAAAAAAAAAAAGAGACATAGTCTCAACAGCTAATACAACAGTCACAGCCAGCACAAGCCCCGAGGCAGAAATACCGAAGTCAGCCGAGAAAGATGAAGATTCTTGAAACCCCTTGTTTGACACTAAACTAGTCCTTCAGTGGTTTTAGTGCTGCTGAGAACAGAGATGAAAAAGGCTCGGATTTTTTTTTTCACGTTTTTGTTTCCTGTTTGTGTTGTTGGTTCATGATAGGCCTACCTCAAAACATACAGGCTCTGCTTATACTGTCTTCACTATTTTCTTTATCAGTTTTCGCAGCTATTTTGGTGCAGCTTACTGATTACTTGCGGCCTATGTGTCTTTCCCCCCCCTGACCTTTATAAAAAAAATTGGAAGATGGGCTTACATGACAGAATGGTTTACAGCCTGAACATTATGCTAATTATTTTTCATATGATGACACTTTTCTTTTTTTTTTTTGACATGGTGCAATTGTAATACCTTTTCTGACAACAGCAGTAATTGGTAGACCAAGGACGGTATGTCTCGGAGGTCTAGGTCATCAAACTGGCGGATGATCTTTTCCAGGACAAACCGCAGCTCATCAGAAGACAAGGGAACATCGCTGAACATTGCCGCCAAATGAATCACAGTCTGTGGAGACCACCTGTATCCCCAGCAAAATTAAATATTAATCTCATAAACCTTTAATTGTTGATGTCATTTTACTAGGACAGGAATTTTAAAACATAACATATACACTTTTTCTCTTCAAAAGAGAACATCAACAAACTCTCATTGTACATCAGCCATGTTTCTTTAATGCTCACTCACAAAGCGTGGCAGTAGGTGGACCTGCCGGGGGATCAAGAGCTATCTGGGCTGAGCCTAAGTTCTTCAAATCACAGGCTGATCACAAACATCTCATCCCTCTCTTTAATACCAAAGACCTGGGTGACTCCCCTTTATGCTGCCAGTGAATCAGCTCAGTTCCCTCTGAAGCAGAATTCTTCCCAGCATAAAACCTTGTTGAAGTCAATGCTCTATCTGTAAGATCACAAGTCTCTGTTCCAAATCAGCAAAAGCATATTATTTCCTTGCTTGAAGATGATATACATGTTCATACTAGCATGGTCCATGAGACTTGGTTGGCTTCTGACAGGAAACCTGAAGAAATTGTACAAAACAGTGCTCAAGACAAGACCCCATGTGCTGCAATGATTGAATGGTCAGCTTCCATTAACTGCATAGAACCAGCTCCCAGAGAGTTCATCTCAATCAGAAATGAACTTTTTCTTCTTCTTTTTTTTAATCAACCAGGGCCTTCTAACTCAGAAAATGATAGATGATGTCCTCAACAGGATCTCTGAAAGCCATGTCGGCATTTACCACAATCTGTGAATGCACACTTTACTGTGTTTAATTTGAATCATCATAGGGAAGTGGACTTTTCTCCTGAAACAGGAGATCCGCAGTAACCTGCATTAAAGAACATACCTTCCAGTATTCTGCCAGTTATCTCCCTAGTCTTTTAAGACGGCTCAAAACAAGGAAAAGCTAAAAAGTGACAGACTACATCACCAATGTGCAAGTTTCTGTACCTCTCAGGCCTACTTGATGCCAGTATCATCAAAAAAGGAAACATAAAAGTATAGCTCCCTCATATAGTATTTAAAACCATCATGTTCTCTGAACCATGAAATTTCTCAAGTTTTGTTGCCCTTCGTGCTTTGTTTGCTTATTGAATTTCATTTAAATTTCCCTACACATTTTTGCCTCATGTGAGTTGCGTCAGTCTGCAGCGCAGGAAAAAAAAGTTCAAGGGGACTTTTGTTGGATGAATGAACATGTAACGCATAGAACAAACAAGGAGATACTCCCAAAACGTAAGTTCCATGCTTGCCCATACACCTTGTACCTGACATGCACACACAGCAGCAGTAACTGAAGGAATGAACAACACAAATTAACATTTCTTCAAGACTGGCACAGCCTTTTTGATCTTCAATACAGTCAAACACAAGGACAAACTGTAACAAATACAGGTAAACTTGGTCCGGATGGTGTGAAAGGAAATCTTAAATGAGGCAGGGAATAGTAAACAATGAAAAGTAGGGTCATGCTTGCTCCCATAATGAAATTATCACACGGCCGTAACCCCAAACACATGCTTTACATCACCAAACCACCAAGCAGAAATGCTCACACCGAGTACAAAGAACAAACAAGGAGACAATCAACAAGGCTGTTCCTGTAGTTCAGAATAACAGATTCAAAATAAATGTTTGGCAATAGCAGATAATTCCAATGCCTTACATATTTATATAGACACAATTCACACGTGTTATTTGTGACACCATACACAACTGACTCTTACACTCAGTCATCAGCAGGATCTTTGGGAAAAATTCTATCGAGTCAACAATTTAAGACACAGCAGAAAAAAAAATGTGGTTAAGTTTCTTTCTTCTCCTTCCATTGATTCAATGCTATAAAGCAAGCCAAAAACAATATCCCGTGGCACTGATTAACAAAAAAAAAAAAAAAAAGAAAAAAAAAAAAAGAAAGAAAAAAAAGAAGGCGGCACACCAAAAATCACACCTGACTCCAGAAAAAACACTGATGTCATTTTAACAAATGCAAATCCAGCATGATCTTTACCCCTCAAGTTTTCCTCTGGAATTCACATTAAAATCAAAACACCTCAAGAATAACATAAGCAGGTTCCATGGTACATCACAGATTATACATATTCTGAATTCTTTTTTTTTTTCTTGTAAATGTTAAAACTAATCATGCACTCACACTATATATATATAAAGAAATGTACTGTACATACTTGCAGGAACAAAGGTTGTTGAGGACATGACCTTTGAACTCTGTGCCTTTCATGCTGCTGTCACCATACACAATGGACTCCTGGGACTCAATCACTGACAGGATCTTTGGGAACACATTCATGGCCCTGTGGAGACATTGTATTGACCACCAGTTCCAAGTATTCTGATTAAGTAAAAAAAAAAAAAAAAGAGATGGAGAGGAGGCAAAGGAGGGAGGAAAGGGAGGGAGGGAGAGGGAGGGGGGAGAGAGAGACAGACAGTGAGTCAGAGAGAGAGAGAGAGAGAGATCGACAGACAGAGGTAGGGTTATGAACTTTCTCCTTCCAAACGTTTCTTATTAACAGAAATCAAATGACAAATGTATGTATATAATCATGTCAGAGAAATGAAGAGAGAAAAGTGGGGTATGGAGACCAAATCTTCATAAAGAAAAAATCAAAACAAAAGAGGATTGCTCATGCAAAAAAAAAGCTGGTCACAAATCAATATAGTGGCTGATGATTCAACTCTTCATACATGCACAGTTAACAGAAGAGATCAAAAGACAAAATCCCTTTTTAATGAAACAAGACTCTAGTAAGACCGCCAGACAGGAGAGCTGCCAAATGACCACACTCACTTTCCTCCCTGAAATGTGCCAGCCTTCACACAGTCCACGTAGAACTGGGCCAGCTCCACCAGGCATGGGCCCGTCAGTCGGCTGCACTGCAATCCCATCAAGCTGAATACATGGGGGGGTTTTACACCAGAGCACTCTAAGCTGTGTATTGCATGCTTTGAAATCATTACACATGCAGCAAAACATCAACAGTGTGGTGGACCAACTCAGAAAACTACAGAAAGCCAGCCAATACCTATGCAAAAGATATTCTTCCCGATATTCAGCGCTATTGTAAAATTCAGACCTAACGCAAACATCGAACTTCAATGCAAGTCTCTTTTTAACTGTTAAACAGCAAATATGCTTAGCTGTTCACAGGCGCAATTTGCAAAAGTCAAAAAGAAAGAAAAAAAAAAGATTGAATAGCTAAATAAACAAACGCTATGGTTTTGCACCAAACATATATATTTGAAAATAAAATAGACTGCAGTGTAACAGAAATCGGGGTGTAAAAAATATTGGTTGGGTGCAATCATCCCTCTCTCCCTAGCCTTCCCCTCCACACACATTCCTTATTCCCTTTTTGCTAGGAAGTGTGGTCTGGCAGTGTGTTCCCCATCATCACATTAGTGTGTGTATGTAAGTCATGATGAACATTAAGTGTCTGATACCTCCAATGAGAACTGGAACTCTTCCCTGCAGGTTCTGCTCTAAGAATGCAGGAAGGTTTACCCTTTGGATTGGGGAACTGGGGAAGAGGTCACAGTGGGAGCCTTGTAAATACATATCATCTTTACCTTGTACAGATTACAGTCCTATGAGCAAGAAATCCCAAAATAAACGTCGTTTTATGATACACCTACCAGTCCAAACACTAGGATGGCCTCCCTCCTCCCTACTTGGCCAGGAAAAGGTTGGAAAATTAAGAGATGTTCATATAAGGCCCAATGAAGTGAACTAACCTAGGCCTTTCACTCTTTCCTCTTACCAGCTATGGAGGCATCTCCCTTTTTTTCAGGATCCTGACAAAATGGCGATGTTCATCACCAAGTATGGATAAGGCATTTTCTTTGGACAGGTAGATAACTGTACAACTACTTTCAGTGGTCAAGACCGTTCGCTCTTCGAGATCACTGTTAAAATGCTGATGTGAACCATTTGTGGATTGAATGATCTGCACATTGCTTTATACCCATGTGTTATCGATTCTTTGAGTTTTCTTCTTTCCATAGAAGCAAATGAAGGAAGAGAGAAAATGAGATTTTGGTTTTGCTGAAATCAGCAAAGAAATCTTACAAAATCTTACTCCTGCTAATTTATTCTAGTTCTACTCATACATGTAATACAAGGTAAGGTAAGTAAATGCTTATAGCCCAGCCAACAGCAAAGGGCCATATAGGGGCTGTCACCACGTTAAAATCAACTCACAAGTCATCAAAAAAAAAAAAAAAACTTTCACACATCTCTTTAAAATACATCTTCTAAAAGCGTACCAGAAACTTCGTTAAAATCTTTCTTCCGTGAAATCTTAGATCAGATGAAAAACGTTTATCTCTTTCAGAAACTCAAAGATCACGTCAGGTGGGACATCTGGGTTTTCATGGAGTCTGTAAAGTGTTTATGTCTCACATTGTGCAAGTCCCAACATTCTAAAAGAATATGTTTCACTGTGAGTGGAACATGACATGGAATGCACTATGGAGCTTCTTCACCTTTTAAAAGATAAGAACATAGTAAAAACTCTTTCAGGTTTGGACAGATTTTAACCCTTTCACCGCCATAGGCGCCTTTTGGCGACGACTTGGCAGAGTGCCAAGGGCGCCTGTTGGCGACAAAGTAGGGTGACCTAACTCCCGATACTCTCACGATCCTAGTTCATGAGATAAAAAGCCAGCAATAAACGTCATAGTTGGGGGATGGTCTGGCCCATGCTCACAGCCATTTGCTTTGTCAGAACACTATTCAGTTCAGTGTTTTATTGACTTTATTCCGATTGTTTTTCCATTCACTATGACGTCACCACCAAGCACTTTACATACTCGACCTTGCCGTACATTTACCACAGATCAAGTGCTGGGAAATATTGAATAGACGGTTGGTTGTTCCTAATACAGATGAAGAAGACCCAGACAGTCACGAGTAAAGAACGATAGTGAGGGCTTGACCGAATTATTCCAACGTGAAGCGTTGGACCGTGGCAAACTTGTTATGAGAGGCTGATAAGACGCCCACTTACTACCCTACTGCGTGTGCCCCAGTGTTTTTGCGTTGAGCCAGCCAGCACTGACTGACTGTTCACTAACTCTATGTGAGGGAGCCAACTAAGACTTTAGGCAACGAACTTCACACACACGCTGCGGGCCGACTCTGCTGGTCGAGGTTGAAGGGGGCGTGGCCAACTGACACGTTAGTGTTTCGAGTGGGTGTACAGAATATACCAAGGGTTCAGAGACCAACAGGCACATTCTGGTCTTCAGTTGTGAGTGGAGGCATAAGAATTTTCCTGCTATTGGAGTAGTTGTATTTGTGGCCATGCACTTTTCTGTTGCGAAATACCATACTTTCTGTTTCAGTTGTGAGTGGAGTATTTTTCTCCCTTGTTGCGAGTTTGTTTTCTTTCTTTATTTTTTACGCTTAGAAGAAACATAACATTCTTTTTTTATTTTGCATTTTTTTTTTGCACTTGAAATCACTAAAAAATTGAAATTGTTGTTGACTTACCATTACTAACATGTTGATGATATAATAAAAGTACAGTGTATCTCCTCCATTTTACAAAAAATAGCATGAGAATTGGTTGTTTAGTTCCAGAGATATCCGCGTTTCACATATGCTGGTATACAATAAGAGCTTTTTTTTGGAAAAATGGCTGGCGATGGGGATTTGCAAAATAGAATGTCTGGCGGTGAAAGGGTTAAACAGTTTGTTATCCGTCTGCAAGGTCCTTTCCTCTTGCCAGAGGTCTTTGATATAATCATTAACTGCAGACATTGCCTCACCTCCATCAGCAGCAGCCAAACGATGTCATCAGCCAGCTTGTTGCTGAAGTCTGTTTTGCCCAGAGTAGTGATGAGGTGCTTGAACATGCCAACCATTGTGTTGGTGGTCTCATCATTTTTCAGTTTAACCCTACAAACATGATTCACCATGATTACAACAAAACGGAATAATCATATTTTAATTTAATATAGTTCTTTTCAGGCATGTGTTTCATCGACATCAGAAGAGGCACTACTAAATGTCACTGAAGTGATTCAGCAGTAATGTATACATGTAGAATCCCTCTGTGGACTGCCTAGCAATCTACTAACAGTGACTATCTTAAGAAAATTAATGACCATAACTCTTACAACCTGACTCAAACTTTTGCCCCTTGATTCCCCATACACAACACACACATATCCACCATTTTATCTGTATAATCAGTCTATGATTTGCTCAAAACTGAACTCAAAAAGTAATATTATTGTTAATGTTATACATCTTTTCAATTAATATTCTCTCTCTCTCTCTCTTTTTTTCTGTTATATCTGCCCACAAGTGGCTGAGACGCCCATAATCTGAAAAATAAGGTGCAGATCACACCAGGTAGGATAAGGCATTTGTTTTAGACGGATAAGTGTGAAGACATTAGGCAGTAACAGAAGCAAAATTGTGCCTGAAAAGCAGTCAATATTTGTGCAATTCAAATATTATATTACTTTACAAAAAATGTGGATACACTGAAAAACTAGATATAATGAACAGCTAGAATTCAGCTTTTCTCGTTGAAGATAACAAACACTAGTTTGACTAAAGTCTAAGGCAAACAGAAATAAAAGTACAGTTTCTTTATCTGGCCAAGTCTTACACTTACAAAACTTTCATTTCTGTTACCAGAGCTAAATGCATGCTGCTATGAAAACCCTCTCCCGCCAAAATAAAAAAAACAAACATGCTAGTTTGTGAGATGGGGCATGGGTAAAGGATACACTGAGATATAAAAAAAAAGTTTCAACTGAAAGTGTGCCTAGGTGAAAAGATAAACTGAAAAGTTTTAAATCAAAGGAAACGCATGGACATCCGCGTTTTTCACTATAAAACTTAAAGCACACATGTGTGTTTGAGGTATGTATATACATATACATATATATATATATATATATGTGTGTGTGTGTGTGTGTGTGTGTGTGTGTGTGTGTGTGTGTGCGCGTGCGTGCGCGCACGTGCTTGTATGTCACTGCGAAAGCAGTACCATATCTGTGCACACCCATGCATAGGTCAAGCCAAATATTTTAATTCATACTAAATCATGTAATACATTCTGAAATGATTATCAAATATGAATTCTACAATAGTGATGCTGTAAATGTGAAAGATTAACACTTTCTGTTGTCAGTTCTATGAACTGGTATCTGAAAAAGTGCGCGCGCGCGTGTGTGTGTGTGTGTGTGTGTGTGTGTGTGTGTGTGTGTGTGTGTGTGTGTGTGTGTGTGTGTGTGTGTGTGTGTGTGTGTGTGTGTGTGTGTGTGTGTGTGTGTGTGTGTGTGTGTGTGTGCGCGCGCGCGTGCATGCACGCGTGTGTGTATGACTTTATTGTTATTTCAATTTCATAACAGACACCATGATGTTGTCACACTTTACTTTTACTCATTCTTTAATGTCTTCAAAGAGAACATTAAATCCTGATTTAAAAATAAAAGCAAATACAAAGCAAAAAACAAACAAACAAAAAAGAAAACAAGCATAGGTGAAGCACTCAAAATGAGCTGACCTTGAAACAAAGCCTTTGCAAACACAAGCGGGTCTCTGGAGTTGGACAATGACTTATCAACAGCTGACCGTAGCTGAAACAGATGCAATGATTTTGTTTACCTCTTGCTCCATACCTCTGATGGCAAGTGTCTACAGTGTAGCAAGCTGCCACAAGCTGTTAGTATTAATGATAATGTGAACATAGATGGCTGAAAGAAAAGACTGTTGCTGGGCAATACAGGTCATAGACCTAACATATTCTTCTTCAAAAGAGATACAAAGGGGATGCTAAGTTACAATAACATTCATCAAATTCAAAATGAACTGTATGTAAAAGTGACACATTTTGTGTATTTTCCAAGCGTTCAACCAGAGGACATAAAGCACATTAAGACATGGAATTTTGAAACAAAAATCAGCAGAACTTGTAAACAAACAAGCTGACCAGAGATCAACCCATCGGTTGTACCTTGGTCCGACAATGTCAGACCATTTGTAACGATTCTGTCACACTGTCAATGTTTGTTTTCATACGGTTGGAGGTCACATCTACAAAACGAATCTACACCTTTAAAGTGGAGGTTCACTAAATCATTTGTTTCGATTGGCCATTTTATGTTCTAATGGTCAATCAGCAATCCCCCCCCCCCCCCCCCCACCTGCTCCCCCATTTATTTTTGGTTAGTTTTTAGAACACTGGAGTTTTCATCTACTTGCTGGAATTCTGACCAAGCTTTTTTCTTTCTTTTTTTTTTTTTTTTAACAAATACATATGTCTGAAGATAATTCAAACCAAGCCAATCATTTTCTAAAATGACTCATCATTTTCTTCAGAAATGGGTCATTTGCCCCTGATATGTATCAAAACAATCTGAGTGCCTGTATGATTCTATTTTCAAACCCTTCCATAATTCCATGACTTGAAAGAATCAGCTACGCTTAAAATCCATTTCCTTTTGACCAGCGGGCATAATTAGTCATACCTTTGTTGACCATTTAAAAAAAAAAAAAACTAATAAGACTGTGAGAAAAAGATGCACCCAAAAGTGCCAGTTACACTGAGTTCACCTTTTAGTGAGTGGGGCTGCAGGATGCACTCAGCACTTTGCTTAATGGTGGCCTCATAAACCGGTGGTGTTCTGCTTCATGAAAAATGGGCTAATATATCAATGGGGATGCTTCCATGGAGGTTCCCTTTTTGTCACATGTCCTTTAGCTATAACACAAAAAGCAGCAACCAGGGAGAAGCTATGTCCCTTCCATGTGTTCATGTATCTTATGTCCACACAGATCAGACAAGTAAGAGTGGCGCAACATTACTCCTGGCTTGTTCTGGCAGAGAGGACAGTACCTCTCTCAGTCCCACTGGCATCTTTGGGTGTATCCTTTTCTTTCTGGTAAACCTATGAGTCAGAGAGCATGACAAATAGACTCTGCATATCAGTTACGGTTTAGGTAATATGCAATTAACTAATAGCAAAACAATGAATTCAATGGGTTTTCTTTTTAACACTTTGCATCTACTGACCTGGTCCCTCAGTAAGAATAAGGAAATAATTTCTCTATTTGAATAAGATACTCACACTGCCAAGTTTCTGTCCTTTAATAACTTCTTTGAGTTTCTCCGTTTTCCCTTCTTGATACAGCTTTACTACTTCCTTCTCCATGATTGTGATGTCCTGGGAAAACACATACACAAAATAAAAATAAATTAATACAATAGAAAACAAGGATAGAGTCATCCACTACCTGTAAAAGCAAGCATGAGTAATGAAGGAAGAGAATATTCTTTTTCTACAAACATGTTGGAAGGTTTCAACAGTTATCAACTCAGCAGCTGGAGTGACATACGAAAGTAGCATGTTTTCTTCATAATAATCCAAGATCATATTTGGTTGTCTGTGAGTGAGTGAGTGAGTATGTGAGTGAGTGAGTGAGTGAGTGAGTGTGTGTGTGTGTGTGTGTGTGTGTGTGTGTGTGTGTGTGTGTGTGTGAGAGAGAGAGTTTGTGTAAATTTTACATTCAAGCCAGTCAGGGTTTATTCCCTGCAACCGATTAGTCTGACTTGAGATCTGAAAATGAACAAATATAGGTCCTTATCTGTTTGGCTACTTCATTTTGATTCATAGATCTTAACAGCATCTCTTTGAGTCATCTATGACTATCGCAAGACTTTTTTCATTTTGGATTTGATTATCAATTATCTGATCATGTTTCGCAAACAGCTAACTTCTCAATAAGCATTAAAAGACGGGGCATGTATATTAGCATCGTGGCTTCAGCTTGCACCAGTCCTACTACTACCAGCCCTACTAGGCTACTACATCATTTTGTGCATTATTCTTCCTGTTTTCACTCGTTTATTTCTGTTGTTTCTCCGCATCACGCACGGTTGGACACAGAAGGGTAATAGGTAATTGTAGGTCGTTACTGAATGAAGACTGTTTTTTGACTGTGACTTAACGTGAGTGAAAACGAAATTAGATTTGGCCGCAGGCGCACACACACATTTGCTGTCATTAGCACTCGCAGCAGTGTTTGTTGCTTTAGTATAGTTTTCATCAATGTGTACAGCACTTGAAAGATGTCAGTGATGAAAGAAAATTTAAGTAAGAAGTTATCACGTCTGTCACTAATGAAAAATGAACTGTTATAGGCTAAAAGCAATGACATAATATAACAAATGAGTACCAGAAATTCGGATTGACTTGTTTCACAGAACTTCACTTGTTTCAGGATAACCCGCCATTTATTGCATAAACTTCCGCTTGTCCTGCAACCAATCAAAATCAATACAAGAAATGCCTGTGGTAGAAAGGAACCAATGAGAATTTGAGTTTCATCAACACACGGTTTGTTTACATCATGGCGTCGTCAAGAAGAAAAGGAGTGAATGAAAACATTGCATGCAAGCCATACCATTTTTAGCCCACTTAGAATGAAAATCAGACCACTATTGCCAGCGTATAATGACCATGGCTTCCCAAAAACGAAAAGGTGATGATATATCCCATACTCCATCAAAAAGATCGAAAAAAATCGAAATCGAACGTGGAAGGCTTGAAGTCAGAAACTACATTTTTTGAAGGTTTTGTCTTTTTCATTTGCCAGCAGGAATTCAGAAGGCGCGCATGCAGTTATTCAGATCACATCTCGTAAATTACGGTGGGTGCCTGAAAGATTCAGCAACGGACGAAGTTACACACATCATGTTGATGATACAATGACAGCAGAAAGGATGTGCAAAATAATGAAGAGAGACACGCCTCCCTCAAGGTAAACTTATTCTTAAATCTGCATGGTTGAGTGCTTGTTTACGACAAAAAGCACTTGTTGGAACAACGGAGTTTCTTATCCCCTTGCCGTCAACCTGTAGAAATGGACGAGATATTACTGGCTCTGTGAGCGTTTCAGCAGCAGTTGGTGAAAACCCAGTGATCAGAAAACAAGAATTTGAAAAGAAGACATGCCATCAAAGATAGAACATAAGTTTGGAAAAGTTGGTACCATGTGGAATGCTTTCACATCCAAACATTTGGGAGAAGAGTCTGGTGATGCAGACAGCGACTATGTTCCGAGTGAGGATGAAGCAACAGATGGTCAACCCACAATGAGTGATGTGCCCTCGACCAGTTCAACTGACGCAACACCAAATGCATCTCCAGAGAAAAGAGTGCCTGTAAGATTATAGACTTGGTGGTTTTGATCACAAAATTTCTTAAGAAAAGCTGTGACAGGTTTTAGAACAGTTTGAAAATTTGTATTGTTTAACTGTCAGGTCTAATGACTTGAGCATGTGTGTTTATTTTTTTCAATAAAGTCTAGAACTCATATTCTAGCTGATACATGATGTTGAATAAACGTACAGTTTTGAAAGTTCAGGTTTTTGTATATGGGCGAATGTTCATAGTTATGTCTTTACATTATGTTTTTGTTAGATAGCAGTATGTACAAGCTGCCTTTTTGAACTATGAACCATGAGTTGTATCAATCGTCATTTTAGAAGGGAAAATCAGGCATTTACTGAGACATTTTAAAAGTTGATTCTGCCCCAGTGCTCTGGGAGATGGCTTATTTACAGCTTCCACACTGATTTTTCAAGTTCCTGATTAACCTGAAACTATTTTTTAAAGATTAGTTTTACTAGGTCTAATCAGTGTTTGTGTGCTTCATAAACAGTTTTGTTGTGGATTATGCTGCTTATGTTTCTGCTGGTTCATGCATTGAACTGCATATTACTTTTATTGTACTTTCCAGAAATTTTTGCATTGTAACAGTTGTATGTGAGACTGCTTATAACAAGAAAAGTGCTTTAAAAAAACCTGGGAAATTGTACCTCCCCATTTGATAACCTCCAAGATCCTATGAAGTTTATCTGTGAAGGCCAGTGCAGGGCTTGTTTTGAGTTTGTGAGCAGTAAAATTAGTC
>JADBJO010000234.1:203160-205660 GCA_016801955.1 Conus betulinus | reverse complement strand
CAATTGATTCTAAACTGTACTGTTCATTCATTCTTTACCATACTGAAGAGCTGCCAAGTGTTTGCTTTCGATGTAGCATGGTGTGATTTCATTGACAATGTCGCACCACTGCACTTGTGACAAAATGCTGTGCAAAAAAAAAAAAAAAAAAGACAACCTAAAAATCTCATAAAACAAACGAACAGACAAAGTAGAAAAACAAAGAAAAAAAAAAAAAAAGGCCTGGCTTCATAGATGTAGCAGCAGCCTTAATTGAACAAAATCAATGTAAATATTTTGTCTGCAGTCTTATTTCATTAAAAAAAAATGGTTTCATTCAATAAGGAGGGGAAGAAAACACAAGAAAAAATTGCTAAAGATGATTGTGATTTTGCCACCTTATTGATCGGTTTTCATTGTCAGCCATTTTGATTTTTTTTTTTAGGTCAAGTCAGAACCACACAGCATCGAATGAGGTTTCTGTTTTTTCCTTACTCTGCCGTCATGTCATGTGCAGAGCGAAGTTCACTGAAGGTGCTGAGTCTGACCTGAAGCTCCACAAACGAGGGGAATGCTTAGATTTGGAACACTGCACTTAAAAAAGTCAGTGTTACACTGTGGGCTTTTGAGGCCTTGGCAGCTCTGACACTGTCTGTATATACTTCACTGTACTGTCCAGTGATTCTTCACCATATTGTTCATTGACTGATTGAGATTCAACCACTCTGTCAATTGACTCTTTACCAGACTGTCCATTGCTTTTTTGTCACACTGTCCATTGATTCTTCATCACATTGACCATTGATTCTTCACCACTTTGACCATTGATTCTTCTTCATCACACTGACGATTGATTCTTTACCACGCTGACCATTGATTCTTCACCACACTGTCGTTGATGATTCTTCATCACACTGTCCATTGATTCTTCATCACATTGTCCATCATTCTTCACCAACTGACCATGATCCTTCACCACACTGACTATTGATCCTTCACTGCACTGACCATTGATTCTTCACCACACTGTCGTTGATTCTTCATCACACTGTCCATTGATTCTTCATCAGATTGTCCATCAATTCTTCACCACCACTGACCATTGATCATTCATCGCGCTGACCATTGATCCTTCACTGCACTGACCATTGATTCTTCACCACACTGTCCATTGATCTTTCACCGCACTGACCATTGATTCTTCATCACGTTGTCCACTGATTTTCAACCACACTGTCCTTTGATTTTGTCTATGGCCAGGAGGCTCGAGCTCTGCAAGGCGTGGGCAGCAAGCTGGCAGACAAGATCTGGGAGATAGCGCAGAGCGGTGAGCTGCGTAAGCTGACAGAGTTCCAGTCCAGTGAGCAGGTGCATGTGCTAAAACTGTTCACCGATGTGTGGGGCGCTGGACCAACCACAGCCAACTCCTGGTACCAACAGGTTAGTCTGGGTTAGGAATTTGTTGGCCAGTATCATGACTGTAATACTCATGTGGTTAGAGTGTTGGACCCTCAGTGGTGTAGAACAAACAAATCCTCGCAGGACCAGAGGAGTCTAGAGCTATATTCTTCTCATCATCATCCAGGATCAGCTGTGCAGACCTCTCCTGATGCCCGAGTTGTTTTTGAATGTATGCAAATGTATATGATCAGATATGTAAGTGAGAGCCTAGCTGACATTGTGGATAAAGCATTGAACTCTTTTTTTCAGTGTTCCGGATTTGATTTTAACTTGAGATAGCCATGTCTGAAAAAAAAAAAATTTCTTTTGGAAGTTTGCATCTGTAGAGAAAATTAAAGTCAAATAATGATAATAATGATTATATATTGCTCTTATTCTTAAATATAAACCTTAAGTGCTTACAAATAATTAAAATGTTAAAGAAAACATACATGAAACCAATAAGAAGATGAATATTACAATTAGTACCATGCACCTGCAAACAAGGGTGCACTGCTGACACCACACACACACACGCGCACACACACACACACACACACACACACACACACACACACACACACACACACACACACACACACACACACACACACACACACACCTCACACACACACACACGCTTGTCCCTCCTAGTCCTCCAGGTGAGACATTAAACTGAGGTCCCCTGTGTGTTAGCATGCATAAAAAATCTTGCATGCATCATAGCATGTTAATCTCATTCTACACATTTTTTGAAAGACAAGGTCACGTATGCTGGCGGGATGGATGACAGAAAAGCAGAACACATGCACAGCAGTGTTGTGTTTTGATATCATTCCCAAAGACAGCAAGTACCTTAATGTCGAGAAATTAAATTCAGAAAATAAAAATTTTGATAACAAATTATTGCATATGGGAAATTCTCACCAGTGATGATCCTTGGAGTTCTTGCCATGAAAGGAAGAGAGAGAAACACTAAATGAACCAGCTTTTAATTCATGTCAATGGTCAGTGTATTATGGAAACAGCACATAGCAGGATGTGTGAAAAAAAAAAATGGTGCTACTGAGGTCTCTCCATT
>JADBJO010000234.1:178160-198160 GCA_016801955.1 Conus betulinus | reverse complement strand
TATAAACATCGCATGCATCATCCTATGTGAGACACTGGAGGAATAAATGAGATCATGAGTGACTGACATTTGAATGGTAGAGGAAACGACTGAATGAGCGCCAGTAAGCTACTCTTTGGCCGGCTCTACCTGGGTAGGCAGACCATAGAGTGAGTGAGGTTTTTGTGTTATTGTAAAGCACTTAGAGCTTGGTCTGTGACTGAGGATAGGCACTATATAAATATCCAATATGATAATAATAATAATACCAACTGCATATGAAGATGCACCTCTGCTCTCCTCAAGTGTCCCAACTCCTAAATATCAACACCCTAAACAGGCACATGCTTGCGCATGTATGCACACAGACACAGTCTCACACACACACACACACACACACACACACACACACACACACACACACACTGTAGGAGCATACTGCAGATTTTCACACAGAGCAGCAGAAGTACAAATGGTATAACACTTTTCTTTACAGCTCCAAACAAGCCATTCATGCCAGGATGGAGTGGTAAAAGAAGTATTTCAATGCATTGCCCTATACAGATGTCAGCCTGCACTTTTAACCTTACCTAGCTTGAGGTCACTGAACTGTGTTCGCGGTGTACACTCAGACACGGCTTATAGCAGTCATGTTTTGTGTTTGAGAGATGGCAAAGAGGACTTCTCAGGTAAGATCCCCTGCCTCTCAGCCCCTTCTCCCTATCCCCACTCCTCTTCTCTCCTCCCTGATGAAAACACTTTCGCACAAATGACATATTTTTTCCTGTAAGACTTCTTCCGCCCTGCTAAACTTGATTCCAGAATTAAGATGTCTATCCTTTTAGGACCCACTGTTTAAGGATTCATGAGACATATCACTGTATTAGTTTGACAGGAACAGCTCATGCTCATGTTGTATAGTATCCCACACACTGATATAGTTGCCAACCCTCCCAAATTTTACAGGAATTTCCCCATTTGGAAATTATCCCTGAATTAAGTAAGAAAAAAAATCCTGAATTTCAAATTTTGTTTTTTAAAATGTGGGGTTAGGTCATCTTTGAATAGGGATGATTAGATACTGCAGAGTGTGTGTATGTTGGCTGTTCTATGAATAAAAGTTCATTTTATTTTTAGACCCTGCACTTTGCCAACGGAGATGTAAGGGGGTTAGAATTGCTTTCAGTCAAAAGTGGAATTGCCCCATCTTCATACCACTCCACACCCCTCAACCCTGGTTCCCTGATTTGTACTCCATAAGGTTGGTAGCAGCACATTAGGATTTAGCTGCTGTAGAATTCACACAGGGTTTGATCTGGAGGCCATTCACATTGAGAAACTAAGCATGCACATTGTTCTTAGCTTTCTTCTGTATTGGTCAGGACAAGAGCTGTGCATAATCATCAGTTATGGTGTAACTGTGAAGATCATTGGGTCAGTTGATTATGACTTTTCTTTGTTTTGGGTTAGGTTTTCTGACAGATGATTTGGTGTCTGTGGAAGATGATGGCAACCAGAAGAAATATCTTGGAGTCTGCAAACTTCCAGGAGAAAACAGAAAAGTAAGTGAACTTATACTTAGCTTGAGACAGATATGTGTTATTAGTTTTAAAAAATAACAACTGAACTGTGGACATCCAGAAGACAGATATTCATGGGGGTGGGGGTGGGGGTTGGGGGCTCTTTATATAAGAACAGTATCCCCACCTTCTGAAAGTTCTTTGCTGGTAAGTTCCTCTGTTCTGTTACTTTCTTTGATTCTGCCATGTTGTTGTTGTTGTTGTTGTCTTTCTGTCTGTCTTTGTAAGTCATTCTTCGGTCTTTGTTCTTGGAACTCTTTTACACATTTTTCCTAATTAAAATTCATGATATGCCAGCTTTGTTTTTCACACAATCTGGCACTTGGTAGAGAAAACTGAAACTGTACATAATGGACACTTGTTATCCATTCTGCTTTGTTTGCCTATACATTTTTTTCATATGAATTATTTTGTGGCATTTGAATTTTTTTTTTTTTTTAAGAAGTGAGAAATCGAGGGGAATACCTGATGCTCTCAGTAAAGCCTAGTTTTTGTTTGTTTGTTTGGCATAGAGATGTCAATAATTTAACTACAGGTCATGAATTGCATTGGTTTATTTCTTTTTCAGGATGTAATCTGTGACTGGGTCAGGATGTTACCATTTTCATGCAGGAGTTTGACAGCCCTGAAGAGGTTCTGTGTGGTTGGCTGGGCTGTAGTATGACAATAAAACTAAACTCCAAAAGCACATCAAACAAGGCTGTGCTGAGAGTATCAGCTGTTCTGTTTTTTATTTTTTTTTTCACCCAAAGTTTTAGAAAAAGTTTTTAAAAAAGTGTTCAAAAAGTAAGAAAAAAAAAAAAACAGTAAGAAAATCTGGCTCTTATGTCTTAGATTGTAGTAGAAATAGGGGGTTGATAAGCATTCATATCTGTAGTGGTAGATCATTCTGCCTATCTAAGACATAAGAGCAAGCTTTGTTTATAATTCAATATTTCTTGCAGTCATTACAACACCAAGCTGCTCTGTAAGTTGCTGGAATGGTGCTTGCTATTTATCCTTGGAATTTATTAGTTTATTGTAATTTAGTCCCTTGCGGATTCATTCCAAGAACTGGCCCTCAGCACTTGTGTCTTAAGAGGATATCTTTTTTATAGTTTCTACTTTTCACAAGAAAATGTAGCTTGTTTTACTCTTTTATGAATTTCTTTTGCTTCTTAGGTGACACCTTTGGTTGGTTTTTGAAAACTCAACAAACATACTACGGTATTGCACACCAGCCTTTTTCTGGGATAGCATTCTTCTTAAAACCGAAAAGGCAAAGGAGTCAAATTTCAAGATTACCACTTTCCGCGGTCACTGAGGACGAAACAGTCACCCTTTTAACAGAGAAATATTGGGTATATGACCATGAGTTATATGACCAGTTATATGTTAGTGCTTCCTCCCCATTGGAGATGTCTCCCCCTTTGGAGACTATAAGCTTGCTGAAGGTTCATTTTGAGAAGCATTTATTATTCTCCATTCCCCCACTCAAGCACATACTTTTAGTTAGGCAATGATCTACCACTACATATATGAATGCTTATCAACCCCCTATTTCTACTACAATCTAAGCCATAAGAGCAAGCTTTGTTTATAATCAATATTTCTTGCAGTCATTGCAACACCAAGCTGCTCTGTAAGTTGCTGGAATGGTGCTCGCTACTTACCCTTGGAATTTATTAGTTTATTGTATGTATATATATATATATATATATATATATATATATATATAGAAAAAAAAGAAAGGTTTTCAAGAAGAAAGGCAAATGAAAGGTGTAGAAGAGGAAAAGTAGAGTGGATATCAGGAAGAAAAAAAAAAAAGAAAAAAGAAGAGTCTGAGAAGTATCAGGAAAGGGACATTACTAACAGAGAATTTCCATAATGGGAGAATACAGCTTATGTTGACATCCCTTTGTTGGTTTTGAGGGAAGACATTTTCTATTGATTGGTAAATCAAATACAGAGAAAGAGAGGAAAATTCCAGGAAAAAAATGAAAGATGGAAAATCCTCTATGTAAAAGCAGGAAGTCTTCATTTATGTACTTTACAGAAACAGGTTTGTTTTGATTGTTGGGTTGCACAGCATCGCCGACTGGACATCATCGTTGTGCCCTATGAGGAGTACGCCTGTGCCTTGGTCTACTTCACAGGGTCGGCCCACTTCAAACCGATCGCTGCGTCATCTGTGTAAGAAAATGGGCATGTCCCTGAACGAGCATGCCCTGAGAAAAGGAGTGGTGAGAAAGGCAAGTGGTGTTTCTCTTTTTTTCCTTTTTCTCTTTCTCCATCAGTTCTTCTGTCTTTTCTTCTTCTTCCTCTCTTGTCTTTTTTGTTTTTTCTCCCATCATGTTTATTTATGTTCTTTCTTCATTGGCCTTGATAAGATTCATAGTGGACTTGACCATAGTTTGGCTGGGGTTTCAACAGGTCAGGTGTGCAAACATCTCATGTAGAAGCAGCATGAAAGGAGAAGGGAACTTGGAGAGAGCAGACCTCGGCCAAGGTCGAACAGACCCTAGCTTTGCACTGATCCAGACTGGCACCAGATTGTAAAGGGTTCGTCTTTGGGCTCACGTGCAGTCTGTCTTTCCACCAAGTTCCATGAAAATCAGTTCTGTAGTATTTTGGTAATCTTGGTGAAGTGACTCTGGATCCATGCTTGGGTCTACATCCTTGACACAGACCTGCACCATAATTGAATGGGTTTGTTCTCAGACCACTGTCCATCTTTCCGTTAAGTCTGGGTGAATCGAATTTTATAGTTTATGCTTAATCTGACTGAACAGATCCTGGATCTACCTTCAGATCCAGATCAAAACCATGGATCTTTCCCATGATTTCATGAGCTCGTCTTTGAGCCACATTTCATCTTTGCATTAACTTTCATTGAAATGGGTGTGTTAATTCTTGTGGAGCATTTACATAAACAGAAGAACAGACATGGGCAAAACCATGATCTCCTTGACAGAGGAAATAACTTGCATGAAAGAAGTCTGAAGAAAGCCTTCTTCTTGTTATGTTTGTCTGGAAGATAATCTGTCGCAAGTTTTTGTCATTGGCCTTTTCATTGAAGCAGCAGAGAGCATTGTGGTATTCTGTGGTTACAGTGTAGGTGGACAGAGAAAAATACCTGCGATTATGTCATGAAGCTTGTTTAGCTCATGAAATACTTTTGTATTTTGCTGGTAAATGTGTCCCAGTTTAGTCAAGACCAGAGATAACAAGACTGGTTTGTCTGTGTGTTTGTTCAGGGGCAAGAGAAGATCTTTGAAGGCACTATTGTGCCAACACCAACAGAGGAATCGGTCATGACAGCACTGGGAGTGCCTTATAGACCCCCAGAGGAGAGGGATCATTAAATGTTTCTTTTTATGTGTACATCTGTGTGTGTGTATGTGCACGCACGCACAAACGCTCAGGGGTGCTCATGTGTATGTTGTGTGAATGTGTATGTGTGAGTGTGTGAATGTGCATATTTTTCTTCTCTACTTCCAGCTAACTGGAAGAAGCATGTATTGTTTAGAATAATTGTACAGAAGCCATTTTTTAATCATCATTAAAAGGGTGGGATTGCATATATCTTGATGATTTAATTTAAGAAGATGAAATTATGAATGTGATTGTATTGAAAAGCATATGCATAAATGATGTATGTCCACAGACATGCACACACATTTATACCCTTCCCCCTCTGCCCCCCCCCCCCCCCCCCCCCCCCCCCCTTCCGCCCCCCACACGCACACACCCACCCACATGCATTTGATCTTGTTGGTGGCTGATTCATCAATATCTTTTCTTATCCTTTTACACCCAAAGTGTATACAACTCATGCGAAGCCTGTTCGAGGGCTGTTGACAAGACTATAGACATGACTGGATTCAAAACATAATCCCACTGTTTTCGATACGATACATTATTTTAGAAGTGCACGATTTTAGATGTGATTATTTGATGAATCACAATAAGGACAGCATTGTTTTTAGCATATTCTTTTGTTATGGGGAAAAAGGTAGCGTGCGATAAAACCTTAATCTGTTTATTTTGAACTGACCTGTGAATTTGCTTTTATTTAAATTTTATCTGTATAAGTTGTTTGTTTTGTTTTTGTAATTCAATATGCAATACCAGCTTTTCTGTGATGCGAACTAACTTTAATTTACAAGTTTAAAAGCTATGAGCAGGTGACTTTCACTTCATTTGGGTGTCTGGTGACCAGTGCAATAATGTATGTAGTCAGTGTTGATTTGTGCCACAAATGATATGAAACAACCCAAATAATCATCCTCAGCAGAGCAGCTGCAGTCTGACCATTAGCTGTTGGAGGAATTTTTTTTTCCCCATGGATTATTTAATGACAAAAGGAAATGAAACAATGAAAGAGAGACCAATCACACAGAGTGAAGAAGATTGTGTGGAAATGATACAACAAAGTAAATGACACATTTTATTTTTTAGATTGCTGCATTCATCTTGTCAGTCTCAGCCACACTTTGGGATTACAGGGGGCTCTTTCATTGAAAATTGTTTTCTTACCTTATACACATTCTGTGCTGTTTTTTTCTTTCCTGTCACTCTCTTTTGAGTTTGAATATGCCTTTTGCTTTAGTTTGACTGTCATCCTGTCCTGTGAGTTTGAATATGCCTTTTGCTTTTGTTTGACTTTCATTCTCCCCTTTTCTGCCTTTATGGCCATGAATTGACCATCCTATAATATACAATCAGTATGATTTGAAACTGTACTCTGTCCACAGTGGAGACGATTTGCCCATGTTGAAGTGTTTATTTGCCGATCAGACCTTTTTATGGTTTTGCGGCATTAGAATGTTATGTCCTTATTTCCACTTTTCTATTTAATCTAGGGATGACGAAATGAAGGGATGTCCTGGTGTCTACAGCACAGCCTATTAATATTATCATCAGGCTTATGGAGCAGTAGAGATAAATTTGCATGTTGTTCTTGTATATTATAGGTAAGCTGTTTATTGTTGTTATGCTTTTTTTGTTTTTCAGGACAAGGCTTCTTTGCCAAGTGTAGTAAAAGCCTTGAATAGGCCGAGTGTGATCGATTAACATCTGAAAAAAAAAAAACAAAAAAAAAAACTATAATTAATTTTATCAATAAGGAAATAGAAAAGGAAAGTTTTGCTGTCTTAAGGCTGTTTTTACTTGAACAAACTTTTAGCTCACAAATTAAGGTCGTCAAGTCATGTGATTTGTGTGATCTTGGTGAACGTGTCGTTGATTTTAATAAGGGCGCAAACTATTTGGTTCACAATGCAAACATGTTCATTTTTGCACAATTCAATGATCACACTTTTATACAGGAAAAGAAATTGCTTAGCATCCTCTGGGCCATTTAGGTAGGGTGCAAAGGGTCTTTCGGGAGAAAAGCACATTTTGGTTTTGGGTTGTTTGACTTGAATCTGAAATTGGGATTGTAAGAAAACATGTCATTCAGTTCAGCAGTACCATTGAAAATCAAAGAATTTTTTTGATAGATAAGCAGATTTTGGAAAAAGAGATTGAAAAAAAAAAATCACAGTCCAGTTCCAAGCTCTGTAAATGTAACAGTCTATCAGTATCTTGGTTGAGCACCAGTGAGCTATCCTTTGTAGGATTTTTGGAATGGGTTCTCTCCCTTGAGAAAAGATTTTTCACTTTTGACAGCAAAAATCATTCATGGCAACACTTGTAATTTTTATTTAGTGGAACAGGTCAGTGAAACCATTCTTATCACTGAAAAGTTTGTGGTGTAATTTGTTGTGTCAAACAGGTCAGGGAAACAATTCTTATCACTGAAAAGTTTGTGGTGTAATTTGTTGTGTCAAACAGGTCAGGGAAACAATTCTTATCACTGATCAGTCTGTGGTGTAATAGGTTGTGTCTTGACAGTCTGATACTAATTTTATTATAGAAGCTTTTGTGATAGTCCACATGAAAACTTACATTGTTTACAGTGGCATCTTATTCATTGCTCATTGATGAAATATTATTTGAATTCATATATTTATCGTAGTTAAGTTGTGTAGTGTTCTCTTTTCATGCTTGACGTCACTTTTTATTTATTCTGTGCATGACAGTAAACTGAATTGACTGTGTTTTGTTTCTCAACTGCAGGTTTATATGTATGTTTCATATGTTGTGCTTTCACTGTTTGTCTGTAGGCATATATTTATAGCTAGGATTTTTTTGATGTGGCAGCGTGTTTAAAACTTTTATATATTACATGCAAGACTTGGTAGATGCTTGAAATAAATGTGGAAACCATGTGCAAAAAAAAGTATGGTTTGGATGTGTTGATGAAAAATTAAAGGAAGAAAGAAACAAACCTCATGAATGTGGGGTGTGTGTGTGTGTGTGTGTGTGTGTGTGTGTGTGTGATCTTTCTCTTTGCTCATTTTGCCCCCCCCCCCCCCTCCCCCCCTCTCCCTTCCCCCTTCTTTTCATCTTCACACTACAATCTATTCTTCATTGTATTGCCTGATGTTTCCAGTGCTTGTTGCTGAGTGGATTCCTGTCATGCCTGTTCTGTCCTGTGAAGAAGCCAGAAGATGAAAGTTTTGTAATAAAGTGGTTAGGTGAAAGAAGCAGTTACAGGGTTTCCCCATCAGAATTTCCCCTTGGCTGAAAGACTTCCCTGTCAAATGATTAGCATATAAACTCACAGACAGTTTGATATCACAGGCTGATGCCATTTTGTTTCTTTCTTTCTTTTTTTTGCCTCCACACCCCCCTCCCCCCCCCCCCCCCATTTTTTTTTTTTTTTTTTTTTTTTTAGTGAATTATAGTATTATGATCTCTTGTGTGATTAATGCAAGGTTATTCTGCACATGTGACAGCTAAAATTGTGAACTGGTTGTTTACACTGATATCGTTTTTATGTTGTTAACAACACTGAGGCAATTTGAAGATATTTGACTACATGAAAAAATTGGAGGAAAACGATACAGTCATTAATGACAATCAAATGCTTCTCTCTCTCTTCCTTGTCTCTCTCTTTCTCTCCCTCACCCCTTCCCTCTTCTCTAGCTGAATTCTCTCTCTGTCTGCCACTGGTGCTAAAATAATGATTTTGTTGTTGTTGTTGTATAAGGATGCATGATGTGTTGTACCTTTTCTTCTTATGTTCATATTCCATGTAACGAGGACAACGTCATCTGTTTTTGATGCTTGGGCATCAACACACACACACACACACACACACACACACACACACACACACAACACAACACACACACACACTCACTCGCACACACACACACAACACACACACACACACTCACACATACACACCCATGCACACACTCAGAGCAACCCAAACAAACCAGACCACTGACATAAGGAGACAAAGAAACAAAGTGTATTTCCCGTGGGCAGTCAGTCACGGGGCAATGGTGCCATCATTGCGGATGCATAATGAATGAGAAGGCAGACTCTGCTGACTGTGGTGCTGTTGATACCATCTAGATGAGTGATGCAGGAATGGTGCGACTGCTGCCATTAAATCACTCATTGTGTGTAATTCATTCCTGATTATTTCCTCTCACCCCCCGACTCCCCCTGACATGTGTGCGTATGAACACATGCATATACACACACACACAAACTCTCTCACATACACACATACAAATACACACACACAGAGACACATGCATGTATACACACACACTCTCTCTCACACACACACACGCATGCACACACGCACACACACACACACACACACACACACACACACACACACACAGAGACTTGACCGCGTGCTTGCAGATGCACACACACACATGCATATTCATTCCCACATCTTGCACACACACACATGCACGCTCACATGCACATTCATTCACAAACACACACACACACACACACACACACACACACACACACACACACACACGCACACACACACATCCATTCATTCATTCAAGTATCTGACACACATTCATCATTCACAAATCTCTCTCTCTCTCTCTCTCTCTCTCTCTCTCTCTCTCTCTCTCACACACACACACACACACACACACAGAATGTCTAAGCAGTTAGGCCATTTCTTTTTTCCAGAATGTAAAGGTCATTCCTTCAGTAATGTTACATATTATGCCAGGCCATCGATAATGTTACATATTATGCCATCCTATCGATAATGTTACATACAACTATGCCATCCCATCGATAATGTTACATACAAACTATGTTACATATTATGCCATCCCGTCGATAATGTTACATACAAACTATGTTACATATTACGCCATCCCATCGATAATGTTAAATACAAACTATGCCATCCTATGATAATGTTACATACAAACTATGCCATCCTATTGATAATGTTACATACAGACTATGCCATCCTATCAATAATGTTACATACAAACTATGCCATCCTACCGATAATGTTACATACAAACTATGCCATTCTATCGATAATGTTGCATACAAACTATGCCATCCTATTGATAATGTTACATACAAACTATGCCATCCTATCAATAATGTTACATAGAAAGTATGCCATCCCATCGATGATGTGTTAAATAGAAACTATGCCATCCTATTGATAATGTTACATACAACAACTATGCCATCCTATCAATAATGTTACATACAACCTATGCCATCCTATTGATAATGTTACATACAAAACATGCAATCCTATCAATAATGTTACATACAAACTTGCCATCCTATCAATAATGTTACATACAAACTATGCCATCCTATATGCAATAATGTTACATACAAACTATGCCATCCTATCAATAATGTTACATACAAACTATGCCATCCTATCAATAATGTTACATACAAACTATGCCATCCTATCAATAATGTTACATACAAAAACTATGTCATCCTATCAATAATGTTACATAAAACTATGTCATCCTATCAATAATGTTACATACAAACTATGCCATCCTATCAATAATGTTACATACAAACTATGTCATCCTATCAATAATGTTACATACAAACTGCCATGCTATGAGGGATGTTACTAACAAACTACACCATCCCTTCAGTGATGCTACATACAAATCATGCTATCCTATCAATGATGCTACATACAAATCATGCTGGCCATCCAATCAGTGATGTTGCATACAAATCATGCTGGCCATCCATTCAGTGATGTTACATACAAATCATGCCATCCATTCAGTGATGTTACATACAAATCATGCCATCCATTCAGTGATGTTACATACAAAATCATGCCATCCTATCAATGATGCTACATACAAATCATGCTGTCCATTCAATGATGTTACATACAAGTCATGCCATCCATTCAATGATGTTACATACAAATCATGCCATCCTATCAATGATGCTACATACAAATCATGCCATCCTATCAATGATGTTACATACGAATCATGCCATCTATTCAATGATGTTACAAATCATGCTGTCCATTCAGTGATGTTACACACAAATGCCATCCTATCAATGATGTTGCATACAAATCATGCCATCTATTCAATGATGTTACATACAAATCATGCTGGCCATCCATTCAATGATGTTACATACAAGTCATGCCATCCATTCAATGATGTTACATACAAATCATGCCATCCTATCAATGAAGTTACAAATACAAATCATGCTGTCCAAATCATGCTTCAATTCAATGTGTAACATACAAATCATGCCATCCATTCAATGATGTTACATACAAATCATGCCATCCATTCAGTGATGTTACATACAAATCATGCCATCCATTCAATTATGTTACATACAAATCATGCCATCCATTCAATGATGTTACATACAAGTCATGCCATCCATTCAGTGATGTTACACACAAATCATGCCATCCATTCAGTGATGTTACATACAAATCATGCAATCCTATCAATGATGTTACATACAAATCATGCCATCTATTCAATGATGTTACATGCAAATCATGCCATCCATTCAGTGATGTGACATACAAATCATGCCATCCATTCAATGACGTTACATACAAATCATGCCATCCATTCAGTGACGTTACATACAAATCATGCCATCCATTCAGTGATGTTACATACAAATCATGCCATCCATTCAATGACGTTACATACAAATCATGCTGTCCATTCAATGATGTTACAAACTGTGCCATCACTTCAATGGTGTAATATTACACTATGCCACCTCCTCAATGATGTAATGTTACATGCAAGCTATGGTATCCTTTCAATGATGTAAACTATGCTGTCCCTTCAATAATGTAATGTATGGTATCAATAATGTATGTTATCCCTACAATGATGTAAACTATGCTGTCCCTTCAATAATGTATGATATCATTAATGTATGTTATCCCTATAATGATTTAAACTTTGCTGTCCATTTAATAATGTAATGCATGGTATCAATAATGTATCAATAATGTAATGTATGGTATCAATAATGTAATGCATATCAATAATGTATGGTATCAATAATGTAATGTATGGTATCAATAATGTATGGTATCAATGATGTAATGCATGGTATCAATAATGTATCAATAATGTAATGTATGGTATCAATAATGTAATGTATGTCAATAATGTATGGTATCAATGATGTAATGCATGGTATCAATAATGTAGCAATAACGTAATGTATGGTATCAATAATGTAATGTATGTCAATAATGTATGGTATCAATAATGTAATGTATGGTATCAATAATGTAATGTATGGTATCAATAATGTAATGTATGGTATCAATAATGTATGGTATCAATAATGTAATGTATGGTATCAATAATGTATGGTATCAATAATAATGTATGGTATCAATAATGTAATGTATGGTATCAATAATGTATGGTATCAATAATGTAATGTATGGTATCAATAATGTAATGTATGGTATCAATAATGTATGGTATGGTATCAATAATGTAATGTATGGTATCAATAATGTATGGTGTAAATAATATAATGTATGGATCAGTAATGTATGGTATCAATAATGTAATGTATGGTATCAATAATGTATGGTATCAATAATGTATGGTATCAATAATGTAATGCATGGTATCAATAATGTATGGTATCAATAATGTAATGTATGGTATCAATAATGTAATGTATGGTATCAATAATGTATGGTATCAATAATGTAATGCATGGTTTCCCTTCAATGATGTAAACTATGCTGTCTCTTCAGTAATGTAATGCTACATACCCCCAAACTGTGCCATCTTTTCAATGATGTAATGTTACACAATGCCATCTCTTCCATGACGTAATGTTAGATACCCCCAAACTATGGTATGCCTTCAATGATTCAGTGTTACATACAAGTCATGCCATCCCGAAGTGGACACATTGTCTTTGATGGTCATAACCTGCAGGGTCACACATGTATGAACAAACAGAACACATGCACAGGAGGAATTCCTTCACCCCCCCCCCCCCCCCCCCCCCCCCCTCACCTCACCCCTATACGGCCAGTTCTCCTGCAGAGGCTGGTGTGGAGGAACCAATCATGAGCCAAGTGTCTGTGCTGTTGGTGAAATGAATCTGACCTCAGATGTGGAGCTGGAAGAAGAGAGCTGTAATGGACGGCACGGAGCAGTTCTGCTTACACACACACACACACACACACACACACACGCACACACACATGCATGCATACGTACCTGCACGCGCGCATGCATGTAACTAGAGGTCATTTGGGTACACTAAAACTTAGGAAGATTTGAATGACATCAGTACAAAATAAAAAGAAAGAAAGAAAAAAAAAAAAAAACATTCGCTCTTGAGACAACAGAGTAAGTGAAGGAGAACTGGTGACAATCAAGGAGTGGCGGGTGGTGGAGGGGGGGGGGGTGGGGGGTGGGGGGTAGTCTGTAGAATGCAGTGAAGGAGGAGGGTGGCATGCAAGAGAGCGAAGAACAGATCAAGTCAGGACACCAAGTGCAAGAAGATGTCTGCATGGTAGCTGAGCACACACATTCACCACAAAAACAAAGAAAAGAAAAAAAAAACAATTCCACTAAGTGGTCTTCGCGTACCGGCTGTTTACGACGCGCGAACGAGCGCGAGGTCAGTCAGTCCATTGAAGATGCGACTGTTCACCTGGTATAGCCGACCCGGCTGTCTGGTCTGAAGCGACGCTAATACGTCAGCAGGGCGAGACACAAATTGTTCCGGCCAAATGGCTTGCCACGACCGATTATCACAAATCATAGCAGAGTAGTCCGCTCTTTGTCCACAAAACAAACAAGGCAGCCTCAGAGAGAGAGAGAGAGAGAGAGAGAGAGATGACAATGATTCCTTACTTTGTAACGGTGAAAGTAGTGGCTTAGTTAGCCATTTTTCATACTTGCCGTTACTATTAACGAAGCGAATATACTCATGATACAATGGATGCATCAAACATGATTACACAAACAAACAACATCAAGCCAAACAAACAAACAATAACACATCATCAAGGAAATAAGCAAATGAAAAAAAAACAAAAAATCAAAGTTCAATGACAAACACCATTAAAACAAAGAAAAAAAGCAAATCAAAGTACAACAACATAAACGATCAACAAGAGAATAGCATAACACGTTTTAGAATCTCTATGATACATCTAAGGAAAAAGAAAAAAAAACAAAAAGAAAAAAAAGGGGGGGGGGGGGGGGGGGGGGAGGGGGGGGGGAGGGGGGGAGGGGAAGAAAAAAAAAAAAAAAAAAAGAAAAAGAAAAGCATGCATTTAAAGGGACACATTAAAAGGTCTATATCTCGCATTCATACACATACATACGTACATGCATACACATAACAAACGCACGCAGACGATACGCACACGCGCGAGCGAGCGCGCGCGCGCGCGCGACAGAAACACGCACACACACACACACACACACACACACACACACACACACACACACACACACACACACACACACACACAGGTTTATGAATTAGACCACAGCGTACACATCAAGACATTCAAACACAAACAGTAGACACGATTAAACTTAACACAAACAGATGAACGTGAAGAAACATGTATGCAACAGCAACTGAAGCGGAAAAGCCCCAGACTGTTGTGGGAGTTCAAAGACGACAGCGAACACTCTGTGCATAAACCTTTTCTGGTTCATCATCGACATTTTCCTACAACAATTTTTAAAAAATGAAAGAAGGAAAGAAAAGGTTGAGGTTTCTATAGCGTATTGGCCGTATGGGCAGTGAACTGTCGGGGATTTATCGTGTGTAAGGCACGGCATGATGCAAAGCGTGGCCCATCCGTGTCCATTAACCGTCCTACCGCTGGGTGGACACAGAGGGTTGTTAAGCAGGAAAAATCTGATCCCCGTGGGGTTTCGAACTCACGGCCGTTAGCTTCCAGGCACAAGCTTTGACCATGTGGCTACTGGTCCCTCTTCCCATAATTAAGAAAGAGAGAAAAAATCTGTCAGTTCACACACACACACACACACACACACGTGCGCACACGAGCACGCGCGCGCACGCGCGCGCACACACACACACACACACACACACAGTGGTGGGGGGAGGGGGGTATTCAGTGGTTACTCGCATGAATGTGCTTTGGTCGGAATGTTATTTCCGGTGTGATGATGTCAATGTCTGGTGCCCTGACATCAGAACGTCGTGCTCCGCCATCCCCTTCCCCCCCCCCCCCCCCCCCCCCCCCCCCCCCCCCCCCCCCCCCGTCCCACTCCTGTTCTTTTTCTTGCCCTGTTTTGTTTGTTGTGTGTGCGTGTGGTTTTTTCCCCCCCTTTCTTTGCTTTTCTTTTTCTTTTCTTCCCGAGTTGTTACTGTCTTTCTCCCTCCAACCTCCCTCACCCCACCGGAGTTAGTTCTTTCTGAATTCCGTCTTGCTTTCCGAGGCTTTTTTGTTTGTTTGTTTTTGTTACTTATTTCCCTCCTTTATTAGCAAGGGTTTTCTTTCTTTCTTTCTTTCTTTCTTTTTCTTTGTTTCATAATGGCTACCAGATTGAACAAGTCACTCAGTTAAAGAAGGCTACCCACTGTGTGCGTAGCTTTCGTCGGCAGTCCGGCCGACTTCTTCAGCGCGACTGCTGGGTTGAGAACTGGCTTCAGTACCGCCGTGAGCGAACTCAGGACAATGCGACTGAATGAGTGAGGAGTACACCGATGGCAGGTTGTGTCGGCCCCGATCGCGGTTAAGGCCGGGTGGGGTTCCTAGCGGCGATGTAGACTGCCTCCTTTACTCCCCTCTGGAACCATCCTGCTTCTCTCTGTCATTTTCTTTCGTTCTTTCTCTCCGAGTTCGTTCTTTCTGAGTTCTTTCTACCTAAGTGTTTTCTTTCTGATTCGTTTCCTTCCGAATTTCACCTTCTCTTTAAAATCTGTCTGTGTCTGTCTGTCTTTCTTTCTTTCTTTTCAAATTCTTCTTTTTATTTTCAGAGTTCCCCCCCCCCACCCCCCTTTCCCCTGGTTCTTAAATCAATTCTTTTCGAGTACTTTCTTTCTTAGTTCTTATTTCTTTCCGAGTTCTTCCTTGATGATTTTTTTTTCTCTATCTGTGTTCTTTCTGGAAAAAAAAATCTTGTTGAGTTCTTTGTGTGTCCATGCTCTTTCTTTCTCTCTCTTCCGAATTTTTTTTTTCTCCTGAGACAGTTCTCTCCGTTTATTTCTCATTTCTGATATCTTCATTTTTGGTATACTTTCTTGGTTTCCGACTTTTTTGGTTTCACACCTTTTTTTTTTTTTTTTTTATCAATTCTTTCCTTCTCTAAGTTCTCTCTTCTTCGTTCGTTCTTTCTAGATTTTTTTTTTCTATTTTTTTTTCTCTCTTACATTCTTTCTTCCAGGGCTTTGGGTCTTCCCCCCCCCCCCCCCCCCCCCCCCCCCCGGGTTCTCTCCATCTTACCGATTAAAATGAAAAAAAACCACCTTCTCTTCTTTCAGTCCGATATCATTCGTTCTTTCCCAGCGCTTTTGTTTCTGACTTTTTTTTTTGGTCTGAATTCCTTTTTCCGAATTCTTCATATAATGCTTTTTTTCACAACGTCTTTCTTCCCGTTTTCTTATTCTTTCTTCCCGTGCCTCGCCAACCCTCCATCCCCACAACACACCCCTCCCTTCTTTTCTTGTTTCTAAGTTCTTCTCTCGGACACCCCCCCCCCCCCCCCCCCATCCCCCACCTTTTTCCTTCCTGTCTTTTTTTTCCTTTCCTTCTGAGCTCGTTTTTCCAACGTTCTTTTTTTACTGAATCCCTTCTTTCTGACCTATTACTCATTCCAGATTTTTCTTTCTTTCTGAGTTCGTTTTTACAGAGTCGTTTTTTTTTTTTTTTTTTTTTTTTTTTTTTTTTTTTTTTTTTGAGTGAGTGCTTTCTTTCCGACCTATACTCATTCCAAATTGTTTCTTTCTTTCTGAGTTCGTTCTCACAGAGGGTTTTTTTTTTTTTTTTTTTTTTTTTTTTTGCTTTCTTTCTGACCTATTACTCATTCCAAATTCTTTCTGAGTTCGTTTTTACAGAGTTCTTTTCTTTTGAGTGCTTTCTTTCTGACCCATTACTCATTCCAAATTGTTTCTGTCTTTCTGAGTTCTTTTTTTTACTTTCCGGGTTGTGTTCTTTTTCTACCTTTCTTTCTTTAAAAAAATGTCTCCTCTTGAGTTCTTCCATATACTGAATGTTTTTTTTTTGTTGTTGTTGTTGTTGTTGTCCTTTCCGAGTTATATATGCAAGCTCTTTTTTTCTTTTTAACAAGTTCAATGATTTTTTTTTCTCTCTCTCTCTCTCTCTCTCTCTCTCTCTCTCTCCCTCTCCCTCCCCCCCCCCCCCCTCTCTCTCTCTCTCTCCCTCTCCCCCCACCCCCTCCGAGTTCCTTCCCTTTTATTCATTTTTTTTTCCTTGGACAGAAAAAAAGGATTCTTATGTACTGCCCGCACTTCCAAAAGTAGTTGGGAGGGGAAAGAGGAAGGGTGTGGGGGAGCAAGCGCGGTGTCTGGACCCTCGGAAGGAAAACAGTCATCTCAGCAGAAGGAAGATTTCCGGGCAGTGTTTGCAACATGTGGCTGCACACCAAAAATCAATGTGCCAAGCATTGCTGAAAGAGTCGATTATTCCTAGACTAGCGCAATCCGATTCTGGAAGTTCATTCTCCTCATTGTCTTTCATATGGCCATCAAGGTACAAGGCAGGTGGCTACAAGCAGTCAGATTATAATCCAAGGAATGGGACTCTTTGAGGGTTTCCAGTTGGCGCAAAGAGAAAGTCAGGGATAAGTGCGAAGGCCTGAATGACATGGCTGCCCCTTTTTTTTTTTTTTTTTTTTTTTTTTTCCATCTTGGGATGAGCCATGACTGGGATTCGAACCCATGCCCTTCTGGACATGCTCATTTCCACTTAATGACTCGCGCACTAACCACTGAGCCACAGGACACCTGATATTTGTAGGAAAGTTAAGCCTTATGAAGTTCACTTTTGTTCCTCCTTGACCAGATCCAACTTGAACACCTCTCTGCCGCTTCTTCTGCCATTGCTTTCAGGGCTTTGGTTTTTTTCCCTCCCTGCAACTGAGAGCTGTTTCATGAGGCTGTATGCAGACGTTCCCACAAACCCCCTAGCTCCAATTTCTGCAGTGAGGACTTTGACCCTGATAGCCTTCTCTCCTCAGGCTGCTTTTGCCAGATCAGCATACTTTTCAGTCTTGTAGATCTGAGCTGCCTCCATTCTGTTCTCATATGGCACCGTGAGCTCGATCATGATCAGCTGCTTGTTGACTGACTGAGTGTAATACTATGTCTGGTGGTCATGCCACTCTTGCTGATAATCTCTGGGTGACTATTCCATTCTGGGAGGTCTGCTGTGCACTCCCAGTCATCTGCCCCGTCCAGCAGACTCTGCCTGCATGTTCCGAGTGGCACTGTTTTTTGGCCATGATTCGCTGCCTCCTGCCGTGAGAATGTTGCGGGTGCTTTTGGAGTCCTGATTTTCCCTTTTGTGGTGTTGGTACTAGCCCAGACTACTTGTACAATCTCTTTGAGCACTTGGTTGTGCCTCCATGTGTACCTTCCTTGAGCCAGGGCTACTTTACATGAGCTTAGGACATGCTCCACTGTTTGTTTTTTCATGGCAAAGGGGGCATGAAGGATCGTCTGTTTTTTTTTTTTTTTCACTTCACCAGGTTTGCATTTGAAGGCAGAAGGTCATATGCAGATCTGAGAATGAAGATCCTGAGAGGGGCCATGTGCCAAATGTCATTCCAAGTGAGACTTCTTTGGAGTGCATTCTCCCACGTTGTCCATTGCCCTTGCTGGCTCTGCTGGACTGCTTTTTGGAGTCTTTGTTGGTCTTCTTCTTTTCTCTCATCTCCTGAATCATCATGTCTCTTTTGGCTTTTCCTTTGGCCTTTGACCACCATTCAGTTTTGGTCACCCCCAGTCCTTGTCTGTTGTCTGTTGTCTGTGTGTGTCCTGTTATTTCTTCTCTGATCTTGAGACTTTCTTTTGCAGAATCCATCGCCTCTTGAACTTTCCATTTTCTGCCTGTCTTCAGCTGGGGCTTGATTGCTTCAACCACCTTGTCTCCTGAGTCCTCCAGCATGCTTTGAAGTCTGATCTTCCCTGCTTTATATTCCTCCAGGATGGATTTCAGTGGTAGTTTCAGCTTTGCTTGGCGACAGTATAGCGCTATGTCAGTCAGACAGGGTGGGACACCAAGCCATTTCCTGTGTGAACTTGTTGATTTTGGATTCCATTGCCTCCACTATGCTGGTGCAGATGTCGTATATCATCAGAGGCCATAGGAGCTTTGGTATCAGCATGAACTGCAGACACCAGACCTTGTATTTGCCAGGGAGCCCACACTGGTCAATGGTCTCCAAGCCTTCTTCCGACATCTGTTTGGTTTCTTTTGCTCTTTGTGTGTCTTTCAGCGTATCATCATACCATCTTCCAAGGCTCTTGACTGGCTCTTCTGTTACTGTTGGAATGAAGTCTGGTTGGCAACACTGAAGACCACAGATTCGGCCACTTTTTTTTTCCTCAGTGAGAGACTCCGTGATTTCTTTTGCTTGAACTTCATTCTGGATGAGGCAACTATGTCGTCCAGCCTCTCCAGCACATGACGTGTCTCGTCTTCTTCTCTGGATGAAATCACTGTAGTGTCATCCATGAAGGCCTTGAGAGGGGGGGGGCATCTTGTATCCATCGCCAAGGTCTGTTTGTCTTGCGTTGCTTGTTGCTGCTTTCAAGATGACTTCCATTGCCAACACGAACAGTATTGGGGAAATTGCACAGCCCATTGCAATGCCCACTTCCAAGTTGATCCAATCTGTTGTGTACTCCTTGGTAGAGAACCGCATTGAGAAGCCATTGAAGTACTTCTTGAGCATGTCGCGGATGTTCTTTGGCACATGGTACATCTTAAGAGCCAACTGTATCATCTCATGGGGTACAGATCCATATGCGTTTGCCAGGTCGAGCCACACTACGTCCAGGTCTCTCTTTTCTGTTTTTTGC
>JADBJO010000234.1:168160-173160 GCA_016801955.1 Conus betulinus | reverse complement strand
AGAACCTTGAGCAGTGAGCGGCCTTGCCACGGGCCGATACAGACACTGACCTGTCTGTCAGTCAACTCCCAGGTTCACAGGGCTCTGAACTTAACTGCCATTCACGCTCTTTGTTTCACCGAGTTTAACACACACACACACACACACACACACACAAGACTCGAGCGCGTGTTCACACACACACACACACACACACACACACACACACACACACACACACACACACACACACACACATCATCATCATCATCATCATCATCATCTCTAGGGTGTTGAAGACGTCAGTATCGGCCGTGGTGAGAATGCGGACGCCATTCCAACATGCCGCAGAGAGAGCCACATCTGAGACATAGCTGGCCCAAGGGCGTCTGTCCTTGCGTGTCAGGCGGACATCCTAGTCCTGGCTCCCAAGGGTGGGAACATCTCAGTGAACAGCAAAACGTGATCCCCAGCTCTCTCTCTCTCTCTCTTCTCTCTCTCTCTCTCTCTCTCTCTCTCTCTCTCTCCCTCTCTCTCTCTCTCTCTCTCTCTCTCACACACACACACACACACACACACACACACACACACACACACACACACACTCATACATGAACACACACATATACACACACACACACACACACACGCCCGCACGCGCGCGCGGGGCGCGCGCACACGCATGCACGTACACACACACACACACACACACACACACACACACACACACAGAGAGAGAGAGAGAGAGAGAGAGAGAGAGAGAGAGAGAGAGAGAGAGAGAGAGAGAGAGAGAAGGCAAACATTTAATGCATTCAAGCCACAGCCATCTTTGAGGAGGAGTAGTGGGAAATGATGGGACGAGGGTGGGGATGGGAGTGAGTGTGCACAGATGGGGAAAGGGGCTGCATGCTGACAGCAGCATGTACAGTCATTGACACACCCACCGACATGCACATAGAAATTCAATGTCAAGCAACCTTTCCCACATATAGATCTGTCTCTTCAAACCACTACCCTGATTAACAAGAACATAATAATTCAGATTATTTTTTTTCATTTGGGAACGAAGGAAACGCATGGTACAGATCTTCATTATCAGGAAGCCATATCTAACGAAAGAAAATCTACTGATTTCAAAGGCCACTAACTGTCTGTTATCAACGCTTAATTGAGTGAAATATATGTTTTTTTCCCCATAACACAAGATAATTGTTCATCTACACCATTCCAAAGATTTTCTATCGTAACATCGAGAGAGACGCCAAAAACCCGTTTTCTTTTTATATCAGGCGTACATGGAGGAGATCGTTTTTCGTCCTCATCCGCAATGATGCAATCAGGACAAAATCTTGTACCGGGGTCAACACAAAATTTCTCGGTATTGTTTCTTAGAGGGCGTACTTCAAGTCTTGTCCGTGTCAAAGCTACTCTGAGGCAAAAGATGTCCAAAAGCTTAAAGAAAAGACTGATTCCGAAACCACACTATAGAGTTCTGTACAAAACATATGTTTTTATCCTTAATAGATGCTGACCACTCTTGTACATACATGTCAGCTAGTTTCTGTTTGAAAAGCAGTGAAAACCCTCTTACGTCATCCACTCCTTGTAGCCAGACATTACGAAATCCGGTAACGTCCAGAATTTCTCTGACCCCTGTTACCCAGCACTGTATATGTCCTTGTCATCCAGGTTTACTTGCAGAAGATACGCCTGTTTAGGTTCTCTTTTAAGGCCCAACGTCTTATAATTTAAGCTAATATTTAAATGCTTTCATGATGAATTTACATATAGGGGATGCCTGTTTAATTCTGAACATGTAAGAGCATTAGTTTTAAGTAGAAACGCCACTGTATCTTTTGCAGGCTAGTAAGTATACTTTCTCAATACAATCTGAAAGTGTGTAGATCCCAGATTTCTGCTGAGTACAGTCGAAAAAGGCTGGATTTTGTAATCAAAGATGTTAAAGAACACTTCCAATGATATTCCTCTGCAAGTGTTCAATGCCTGGCAAGGAAGATAGAGTGCTTTCGTTGCCTTTGTTACCATGCATTCTATTCCAAGATTCACGCTAAACTTAGTTGTAAAGGTGGAACCAAGACAAAACTGGCAGTTCACTCCCTCAATTTCTGAGTCATCGTGATACCACTTTTCCTTCTCTGCCTAAATACCTTCACTCTCTGTACACCATGTCGCTTGTCGTAGTTAACATCTCACCTCAACCCATCAAAACGTATTTTCAAGAAGCTGAGTTGTGCCTGTGGACCACCCTGATGTAGCAGGCAGCAGAGCCTCAGCATCATCAGCAAAGAGTAAACCCGAAGATCTCAATAAAAGCAGGAAGCAGCTGTACTCCGTGGCCCTCCGTATCATACAGGTACAACTGATTAATGAAAAGTGAAAGCGGTGTTGGACTTAATCCCCTTCCCTTCGGGGCAGTCCAACAACTCAGAATTTTCCCCATTCATCATACACATGAACAGAGAGAGATCATACATGGACTACAGGAAACATAAGAACTTCCCCCTGTGCCCCTCCATTGTACAAAGCTTGTGGCAATGCGTTAGGCTGTGAAGAGTTATGGTTCGTCTGATCTTCCACTGATTGGCCGAATTGTGATTATGTGTCTCACCCCCTCCCCTTTTAAAAGATTGTGTGTGTGTGTGTGTGTGTGTGTGTGTGTGTGTGTGTGTGTTTTTTATTGTTTACTTGCTATGTTCACTTATTCAATACTTTCCACCACCACCACCACCACCACCACCACCACCATCATCATCATCATCGAAATTATTATCATTTTCATTATTGTTATTATTATCATCATCGTCATCGTCATTATTATCATCATCATTATTATTGTTATTATCACTATCATTATCATTTTATCATCAACATTATTATTATCATTATTATTAATATTATTATAATCACTCTTCATTATCGTCATCATTATCATCATCATCATCATCCTCATGATTATTGATACTAGTATCATTATTACAATTACTGTTATCACTAAGCTTATTATCATTACAATCATTATTGTTTGTATCATTATTGTTATAATCATTCATCCCAGTTTACATAGTATGCCTTTTCATGGTTACAGTTTTTATTTTCGTCATCGTCATCATTGGTACTGATGTTGATCAATAGCAACCAATTCATCCGAACAGCCGTTTCCCACACATATAATCAAACACACACACACACACACACACACACACACACACACACACACACACACACACACAGCGTGCGGATTAGTCAGTACATACGCTACACCACATCTTCTGAGCGACGAGACCACAGTGCGCAGGGTTTACAGCTGATGAATAAATTAATTGAGTGCTGAAATGAAAGGATCTAAAACGAGGATCTCTAGGAAACAAACCTAGCAGATGTGTGACCTGCACATAACCCAAGGCGCTGGTCAGACCTACACGGCTACCTAACACTGTCCGGGCCTCATCAGGAAGTTTGTCACCAGTGCCGCTGAAGTCACATTTTCCGCATACTCTTACACGTCATGAGGAGGAGGAAACAACGCGACTCGTCACAAAAAAGACAACATGAACAATTAGAATGAACACACGACTGAGTCATCAGTTCAGCAGCTCTACTCTGACAAAGTTCCGAGAGCGAACATCATTTGGGTCAGTACATGATGAAAAGCCGCATCAGTGACGAAGCCGGTTACGGTAATAAAGTCAATCACTGACGTCATTCGTGCACTTTCCTCGGCCTGTTATGTGCTACGGTCAGCCTCCGGTTCAGAGCCCCGGTTACGTATGATAGCTGCTTACACCGAAGCGATGGGATCACGCTATTACACTATGAGATAATCGTCTTGGACAGCATTCAGTATATCCAGGGCCGTGAGATAATCATCTTAGACAGTATTTAGTATATCCAGGGGCCGTGATGTTACAGTTAAACGTCGTTTCTGAAATCCTTCAGTGTTCAGAATGATGCAACAGATTAATTAACACATGAAACTTTTACATAAAGGAAGCTGCTGTTGCTGGTTTAACTCTGCTTCTGTTACTACAACTATTGATGCGTTGTAGCGGCTACCGCTGTAACTGCTACTGCTAATGCTAATGCTACTGCACCTCAAACTGCTACTATTTTTACTACTACTACTACTGCTGCTGCTGCTGCCGCTGCTGCTGCTGCTGGGACCGTTACTGCTATTATTACTGTTGCTGCCAATACTGTGGCTGTGGTTTTTGTTATTGTTCATCTTACTACTGTGCTATTGCTGCTGCTCCTGCTGCTGTTACAACTACTATTACGACTGCAGCCGCTGTTTCTCCTACTACTGGGCCTACTATTACTGCACCACTGCTGCCGCCACTATCATTACTACTGCTGCTGACGCTGTTGCTGCTGCTACAACTATCATTTTTTTTTCTCCCTCGTCTGTTATCAGTCTCTTTACCTTCTTCTTTTAAACTGGAGATTCATATATAAACTTTGGAGGCGCTCAGAAGATTTTGGCGTGACGTTTAATTCAAATCCCTCACGTAGCTACACTTCAACAGGCATTGTCCAGAAGAAAAGGCCGAGAGTGACCTAACAAGGGAGATAAGAATTATGTGGTGACCACTTTTTTTTTTTTTTTTTTACAAATTGATGTTGGTATAATGGAGAAAAAGAAAGAATTGGTGATTTTTTTTTAGCCTTGTTATCCTCATCAATATGAAGATATAACCATGTAAAGATGGAACCATGTGTGAATAGCACCTGGCATACGGGTCCCATGCTTATCCCGTTAATGTACTGACACTCCCCTGTTTTTGTTCAAATTCCTGAAGATTCTGTATAACAGAATCATAAAAAAAAAAGTTTACAAAAGAAACATGACTATATGAGAATGTTCTCATCCGTTTGAGAATGTTTCAGTGATCATCCTACAGTAGATCTATCGACTGATAAAGCACTGCTGAAGAGAAAAAATGAATCCAAATTTTCTTTACATGTTTGCAAATCCAAAACTAGGCTGAGAAAAAAAAAAAAAT
>JADBJO010000234.1:153160-163160 GCA_016801955.1 Conus betulinus | reverse complement strand
GTGTGTGTGTGTGTGTGTGTGTGTGTGTGTGTGTATGTGTGTGTGTGTGTGCGCGGCCGCGCGTCTGTGTGTGTGTGTGTGTGTGTGTGTGTGTGTGTGTGTGTGTGTGTGTGTGTGTGTGTGTGCGCACGCGCTTGCGCGCGTGTGTATGTACGTGTGCACGCGCAGGCGCGCATATGTGCAAGCCTGCATAAGTGATCTGTATACATATTCGCCTATCTTCTTCAGATTTTCTCTTTCGTCCCTACATCTTAGTTTGCCTCTCAGCTCTCCATGAATAAATGTTGTATCCGACCTCAGGTTCAGCAGCGCAATCCCTTCCTTTCTTTTCCTTGCTCGTCTAGTTTGTCTGTCTGTCAGCATTTGCCTGTTTATTCTGTCAATGTGGACAGAACCACATCGACACACGGAGCCAGAACCAACCATTATCCAAAGCTATAAACATTCCCTTTCTGATTCGGCTGTCTTTCTCTGCACTGTAACTGAAGAGCGTGTAAATAAACACACAGATGCGCACGCATCCGTGCACTCACTCACACACACACACACACACACACACACACACACACACACACACACACACACACACACACACACACACACACACAAAAACCATCGCGAGCACATACCCCATTTCTGGTGTACAACATTATACACTTGCCGCAACGGATAGCTGCTCTACTCTCTCTCTCTCTCTCTCTGTCTCAGTCACTCTCTCTCTCGCTGTCTTTCTGTTCTGTCTTTTTCTGTCTTTATCTCGGTCTCTGTCTGTCTGTCCGTGTGTGTGTGTGTGTGTGTGTGTGTGTGTGTGTGTGTGTGTGTGTGTGTGTGTGTGTGTGTGTGTGTGTGTGTGTCTCTCTCTCTCTCTCTCTCTCTCTCTCTCTCTCTGAGCCGGAGAAAGCGCATGTACGTATTGCGAATGCGTGTGAGGGACTGGGTGTACATGTATCCAGCTGGAAAAATGCCTGGTTAATACAATTCTATGAGGATCTGTGAGAGGGTGTGGGCGGAAGAAATTAGTTACGTCATGAGAGTGAGCGTACGAGTTCCCAGTTCATGAGTGGTGTCATTTTCATTTTAAATTTGGCGTTGTTTGTATTCATTTGTTTGTTCGTTTGTTTGCTTTTTTTTTTTTATCCCTGCCTTGTTGTGTTGACCGGTACGCGGTAGCTTTCGCACATCAGATGTTTAAATCTCTCTCTCTCTCTCTCTCTCTCTCTCTCTCTCTCTAACAATCTCTGTCTTCCCCCCCTCATACCATCCCCACTTCTCTCTCTCTCCCCCCCCCCCCCCCCCCCCCCCACCCCCACCCAGACATTTCCTTCAAGTTTCGCCCCCTCCTCTGCAAAATAAACAAGTTCTATCACTCACATCTCTTAAACGCCCAGTATGACATGTATGTATATATGCATGTATGTAAACTGTGGGCACTAAGTGGCTGGTGAAGAGCACGGCGTGAGGTCCTGGGCAATGCAGATGAGGACAGGCGTCGACCCTCTGTGCCTCTTCACAGCCGACACTTCACCACCATTGACGTCACAGCAGCTCAGCTCCACGAGCACTCGGTGACGGCTGCCGCCCGTCTCCACGCCTGGCCTCAATATGCAGGCTGGTGAAGGACGAGGTGAAGACAAACACAAGCCGGTCAGCGCAGCAAACAGTGTGCGTAAACAAAAAAACAAACAAACAAACAAACAAACACCGACACTTTGTGACCTCTAACACATTCAAATCAGCACGTGAGTCTCCGTCAATCATGGACACGCAGAGCATTGTGAGTGACAGTCGAGAGACTCACGATGAAACTCATGATATATATTATGCATGTTTACACCATTGCCCCCCCCCCCCCCCCCCCCAGCCCCGCCCTCCCTCCCTGTAAAGTGGCGCCTACAGTAGCACCGTAACAAATACACACAGACATCACTAACACACGCTCACAGACTTTCTGAAAATAAAAAAGACCGCTGTTTGAACGCGTGAAATGAATAAGATAAAAGAGAAATTCTTACAGCTTGTGCATGAGTTCATGCCATGAGAAGCGCTAATCTGAAATGATTTGGGAATTTGTAACGCTTCAACGGGTATAGGTCGAGCTCTTGCGCCTGATCTCAGTCGTCATAGTTTAAATACGCACTGCGGTCTCGTAGCTCAGCGGATGTGGTGTAGCGCGGATGAAGTAGTCCGCACGCAGTGATAGCTCCATGAACTGTAGAATGATTTAGCTGTATATTCATGTGGAATGATTTTTTTTTTTTTCCATGCTTGATTTCATCGATTTTGTGTCATATTTCATATTTAGCGTCACGCCGTCAAAGACTGTTGATCCAATTGAGTGTATCCTTCATCCCACCCCCCATCCACACACACACACACACACACACACACACACACACACACACACACACACACACACACACACACACACACACACACACACACACTCTCTCTCTCTCTCTCTCTCTCTCTCTCTCTCTCTCTCTCTTCCTTATTAATTCGATTAAATTCGATTAAAACTAAATGCTTTGAAAACAAAGTTTAGTAAGAATACTAACTGTATGTGTGGTAAAGAGATAACACTGAACCACATTTTGTTCAATTGTCACAAGTTGACTACTTTCTTACCAACATCATTACGATCCAATACTTTTTCTGAAAAAAAACTTGCAAGATCTACTTTCGAATCATTCTCTGCTGATCGAAATTGCTGAATCCTTAATACATAGTCCGATTGGGGTTTTTATTTAGATAGTTTTGAGCTAACTCATTTTGTTTAAGATAGTGAAGGATTTTTTATTTTCTTGCTATATGTTAGTTCCCCCCCCTCCCCCCCTCCCCCCCCTCCAATTGTTGCATTTAAGATTCTTGATCTGTTTATTTTTCAGTTTAGACACATATACAGATACATACACGTACACACTCACATACAAAGGCCTACATTCATGCTTACACAACACATAAGCTTATTCATTTAATCATTTAATCAGTCAGTCAGTCAGTCACTCACTCTCTTCTTTCTTCATTCACGTCTAATATCACTCAAAGTAAACAGACGTTAACAGAGGTACGAACGAACACACACACACACACACACACACACACACACACACCACACGGCGTGCTCTCTCTCTCTCTCTCTCTCTCTCTCTCTCTCTCTCCTCTCTCTCTCTCTCTCTCTCTCTCTCTCGTCAAATTGACAAAATTTACGTAGCACAGACGATTTGAATTTCCGCGTTCCTTAAATAAACCGACGCTTACCCATGTTTTCAGTCATGACTCGTGTCTCGGAAATAAATCACAAGAACGGGGATTCCCGAAGGCATGGACAACAGAGTTAGTGAATTCAGTGTCTTTGTAACGCGTTCGTTCGTCACGGCGATAGAGTCAGTGATCATGGGGAAATCCCTGTGCTTTGTTTCTTCGACCTTCAAGGCAAAGGCAGGAAGTATTGTATTTATATCGTTAACGATTCTCTGACACATTGTCTCTCTGTGTCTGTCTGTCTGTCTGCCTGCCTGTCCCTGTCTGTCTGTCTGTCTGTCTGTCTGTCTCTGTCCTCCTCCTCCTCCTCTTCCTCCCCCTCTCCTCCTCGCCTCTCTTTCTCTGTTCTTAATTTAAAAAATTGAACATGCGTGCACGCATACACATGTATATTGTAACTCTCTCTCTCTCTCTCTCTCTCTCTCTCTCTCTCACACACACACACACACACACACACACACACACACACACACACACACACACACACACACACTGTCTCTGTCTGTCTGTCTGTCTGTCTGTCTATATGCTTCTCTGTCTGTTTGTCTGTCTGTCTGCTGTGTCTCTCTCTGTCTCTCTCTGAACACATCCCGGAAGTTTTTTTTTTGCTCATGAATAACACACGACAAACAGAATACAGGAATCCTGGTGCTTTGGTGGACAGGGGGTCGACTACCAGTGACTTACATACGTGTTAGTGTCTACCACACACACATCCACCTACACCTGGTTGATGGTCGACAGGGGGTCGACTACTAGTGACGTACATATGTGTCAGTGTCTACCATACGTCCACCACCTACCCTGATGTCAGCACTGGTTGATGGTCGACAGGGGGTCGACTCCACTAGTGACGTCACACTATGTGGACAAACATGTCAGTGTCTACCATACACACATCCACCTACCCTGATTTCAGCACTGCCAGTGACGGACAAACATGTCAGTGTCTACCATACACACCATCCACCCACCTACCCTGATGTCAGCACTGGTGTTGCCATACACACATACCTACGTCTCAGCCCTGCCCATACACGTCTCCCCGAACACCGACGAACTCACACGAGACGACAGAAAGACACGCGAATAATTACAAGGAAGACAAGCAAGATCTCCTTACCTCCCCCCCCCCCCCCCATCTCCTCTCTGTCGTAAGAGAAATAAGGCACGAATAATTACAAGGAAGAAAAGCAAACATCCCCCCCCCCCCCCCTCCCTCACCATCCCCGACCCCCTTCCTGTCGTAAAAGAAATACCCAAACCACCATCACCGAACCAGAAAGCAGAAAAAAAATTTCGCACATAGTATCAGAGACCATTAACATACATCACGTACAGAAACGACGACGTCAGTTTTCTCTCAAACAAACAAACCAAACGGATATACAGACCCACAAACTCACATACATCCACCCCCCCCCCCCCCCCCTTTCACACACACACACACACACACACACACCCACGCACACACGCGCGCGCGCGCGCGCACATGCGCGCGCGCGCGCGCACGCACACACACACACACACAGAGACCAAACAGACAGACAGACCCCAAAACTCGCACACATCCTCCCCCCACCTCTCTCACACACACACACACACACACACACACACACACACACACACACACACACCCAAACAGATACACAAACACACACACATCCATCCACCCTCCCCCCACTCCACATACATGCATACATACATACATTCACACACATTCATACATACAAACCATACATACATATATATAGAGATGCATACATACGTATATACATACATACAAACAAAACAGACCCACAGACCCACATCCACCCATTCATTCACCTACTCCCTCTCTCCCTGTGTCTCTGTGTCTCTGTCTCTCTCTCTCTCTCTCTCTCTCCTCTCTCTCTCTCTCACACACACACACACACACACACACACACACACACCACACACACACACACACACACACACCATACCATAGAATAGTAATAGCGACGACGCCCTTCCTACGTCACAAACTGCATTGTGACATTTTTCTCACACTGACTACACACACACACTCACGTAGGCCTTGCAATCGGCATAGCTAATCGTACAGCCTACCTAAGCGGGGTCACTGGGACGTGACCCTTTCCCATTAATTTACGCTTCGCTACCTGAGCTCACAGGTAAGCCCTTTTACTTCAAGGTAAAAACCTGTCAAACGTCAGGGAACCACCAGAGCGTGACGCGTCAGTAAGGAGATTTCGGGTATACCACATGGGCTGTGGGTGGGGGGCGGGAAGGGGGTAGGGATGGGGGCAGGGGGGGAGGGAGGTGGCGTGGGGGGTGGGGGGTGGGGTGAGGTGGGAGCTCTCCCCGGCAGACAATAATATGTCAATTGTGGAGCGCTGTACCAGGATAGAGAATAAGTGCGCTCGTTCCGGGTAAAGAACAACGAAGCGTGAACTCATAAAAAAAAAAAATGTATAGCCCCCGCCAATAGAAAGTGCCCTCTTACTTCCTGATGACAGTGAGGGAGGGAATGGGGGGGGGGGGGGGGGGGGGGGGGGGATGAGAGGAGGGAGGGCGGGGGGGAAAGTGTGGGGGTAGGGTGGCTGTCTGTTTGAAGGTCTGGCTGATTGGTCCACACTGGAGTTTTACGTCGACGACTAACGTGATTAAAGGATGGATAATGTAGAGAAGAGGAGATGGAGCTGGGGTGAATAGGTATGGGAAGCGGGCGGGGAGACGGGGGGAGGGGGGGGGGGAATGGGTAGAGTTCAAGGAGTTAAGGCGTATAAACATGTGTGACATGGTTGGTTGAGTTAAGGAAGTAACAGCAGAAACATTATGGGTCACTCCACTGAAGGGAATGACAACCTTTGTGGTATTCTCTGTGTTTTCACTGAATGTTTGTGCACGTTCCTGCTCCGTATTGCTTGGGTACGGATGATAGCAGAGATGGTGGAATCCAACATTGCTTTAGATATGTGAGATCTCTTGATTCTGATTGCAGATGGGACAATTCAGAGAGAGAGAGAGAGAGAGAGAGAGAGATGGATTGTAGTTGTAAAAGAGACAAGGCGACACGTGTGGGTCAAAAAACACAGCCAAACGAGACACCCTCCCACACAAGAGAGGCCATTATTCACCCTTCATACCCTGACAGCACGTGACACACGCCCAGACGGGCTCACGACATTCATGTTGCGGGTAAAGCAACATGCAAAACGGAAAAAAAAAAAAAAAAAAAAAAAAAAAAATCCAGGCGATTTTTTTTTTTTTGTCTTCGCATACTCTATGTCCGCTTCCTGTACCCCCCTCCCGCCTTCCTGTCCCCCCTCCCTCCCCCCGCTCCCCTCCCTCTCATCAGTGGTACTTCTCCCCACGTTGCTCACTCCGACTGCCCCCCCCCCGCCCCCCCCCCCCCCCCCACACACAACACACAACACACAGCTGCACCCAGACCCGCTCTGCCGCAGCGCCAACACCGTCGATCCACTGGGAGCATTCCATGATGAGGATACTATGACAGAACGTACTTTTTTGAGACCTGTCTGTTGAAAGGTGTTCATGGTGTGTGGTTTGATTGAACACACACGACACCACCTATTGGCCCTTCACTGACTGAAAACAAGCCTTGATTAGACGACAGAGCCAACGTGAGTGACAGCTCACACCCCCCCCCCCCCCCCCCTCCCCATCTTCCTCCTTCCCCCGCCTCCTCAGGTACGATTTTGTTTGTCGTTTTCATTTATTTGGTAGCTTTTTTCCCGCTTTTAGTTTTCGTCAACTTTTTTTTTTTTTTTTTTCCCCAGTCCTAATTTTTCATCATCAATCCCCCCCTCCCCTTTCACTGTGAAGAGCCGGCGGCGAAGAGATAACTCTGAGGTGGTGTAGACATTGATGAGATCTATGATCTCAGGCTCTGCAGAATTGTTTTTTTTCATTGCTAACACAATAGTGAGTCATGCCTTTTTGACATGACATAGATATCTAAACATGAAAAAAAAAATTGAGCATTTTTTCAACAGAGTAAAATCTTATTTAGATTGCTTAAAAAAATAAAAAAACAAAAAAAAAACAAAAAAAAAAAATTTTTTTGGCCGAATTTTTTTTTGGGGGTCTATTTACTTTTCAGTTAAGACATTTTTTTCTGACACATGTCTTTGCCTATATTAGATTGCATTCCAATAAATACCTCAATGCTTAGAAAAACATTTCTGGAACTTTTTTCTGATTCTCTGTACTAGACTTACCTTCCAATTCAAGGACGTACGAGGAAGTGGATGGGGGAGGGGGGGGGGGGGGGGGGGGGCAGGGGGGCTCTCGCCCCCCACCCCCTCACGGCTGGCAAAAATTGTTTTCCCTCTTTGGAGACTCCCAGACCCCGCTTGCCCCCCTCCCCCCTCCACCACCTCCCCCCCTCCCCCCCCCCCCCCCCCCCCCCTCTGTCCCCGGCTTGTCAAAACAATCTGTCAAGGCCTTGTGTATGATACATCCCTTCTATCCATTCCCCTCCGCCTCCCCCCCCCCCCAACCTGTACAAACATTTGGGAAAAGAGAACTGTTCTTGCCGTGCTTTAGGAGATGAAAGTCCCCCCCCCCCCCCCCCCCCCCCCCCCTCTCCTTTCCTCGCTTCTACAACTTAACAACTCCTTATTCTCTTACTTCTTTGATCCGGCCCTGCCATGCCTTTAACCCAACCCCCCATCCCCCCCCCCCCCACACACCTCCATCCGCTTGTTTTTAAAACTTTGGACAATGCTAGATGTTCTTCCTTATGAAGACCCCATCCCCTTTAATACAGATTTCTCTGAAGCATTTTGTTTTCCTTTGATAGGCTCTCAGTGCAGGCTCCAACCTTCTGAAGATTTCATTTTTTCATTTTTGAAATATCTTTCTGGTGTTTTACTATTACAGAACACATACACGCATTCAGACAATAAAACCAGCATACGTCATAGGCACGAATGATACTCAACATAAGAAAACGAAAACATACACAGTGTACTACTACAGGCAGGTGACAGTGTGGCACATTGTTATAGCTTCTTCATATCGAATTACATTTTCAACAGCACTGACTATCAAAGAACCAACCATAAACATAATATACGATTCTTCTTCTTCTTCTTCTTGTTAATGTTGTTGTTGTTGTTGTTATCACTGTTATTATTATTATTGCTAATTATTTTCAGACATTTGTGCTTAGTCACCTTTCTCCTAGGAATTAATTTTGTCAGTCTTTAGTTTCACGTAACGAGAAATGAACTTGGCTGACATAATTAGTCAAGTTGGCTTAATTTACCCTTGATGGTCGACAGACATTTTTTCAACTCTGAATCTCATAAAAAAGAGATTTATCAGATTATTCACTGTGGGTTTTGAAAGGACTGTTTATTGTACAAACCATTCTTTTTTTTGTAGTTACCTACGTTTGACTTAACATCTCCCTCCCCCTCAGTACAGACTGTGCTCTTTTAAAGATCTCTCTCTCTCTCTCTCTCTCTCTCTCTCTCTCTCTCTCTCTCTCTCTCTCCATACATATCTATACATATATATATAAGATTGCAAATAAAATGTCTTTATTCCCAGAGTTCTATATCTATCTTAAATTACAAAGAAATCAAATGTCTTTGCTTCCAAGGTGGTATATTTATCTATCCATCCATCTATCTATCTTAAATTACAAAGAAATCAAATGTCTTTGCTTCGAAAGTGGTATGTCTATCTATCCATCTATCCATCTATCTTAAATTACAAACAAAAACAGATGTCTTTGCTCCCAGGGTGAAGGGACGACATGCAAACGTATAGAACACGACAGCATGGACAGTATACCTGAATGACGTGTCGGTGTGCAAACCCATTCATCGCTTCAGGATGTCTCCGCGCCGCCGATCCAGGATTTTCAGTCAATGACGGATGTCTAGGTTATGTCTGCTTGATGTCTCCTATCACACACACACACACACACACACACACACACACACACACACACACAGGCGCGCGCGCGCGCGCGCGCAAACAAACACACACACACACACACACACGCCCCCCCCCCCCCCCACACACAACACCCACGCACACACACACACACACACACACACACACACACACACAACACACACACACACACACACACACACGCACGCACGCACGCACACACACACACGCGCGCGCACGCACACGCACGCACGCACAAGCACACACACACACATGTTCAGCAATGACCCTTGCCCTTGGCATCACACGGAAACTACATTGAACCCCGTCTATCTCCCCCCTCCCATCCCCCCTCATCCCCCCTGCCCTCCTCCTTCTGTCATCCGTGAGGTATGACCGGATTGAACGTTCTGTGGAGGAGGGGTCCTCGTCTCCGGAGCGTCTGGGCCATGGTTATCCTTGTCCACGTGGACCAGTGAAAGAATGACGGACACGGACGCGCGCACATTGGATAAGTAGCGCTCGCGCATTCCCCGCCGCCGCCTCCCCCCTCCCCATACTCCCCCGTCCCCCCCCCCCCCCCCCCCGCCAAAATAGAAGAGAAAAACAAACAAAACAGAGAAGGAAAGAAAAAATTCCGAAAAAAAAAAGGAAAAGAAACACACACACACACACACACACACACACACACACACACACACACACACACATACACACACAGTAGTAATGATCACGTAAGTTTGTACCAAATTAAAAATTCGATTGAGAAAAAAAAAATCTATGGGGGTCTAAACATATCACTGTTCTGCTATTCGTTAAG
>JADBJO010000234.1:145660-148160 GCA_016801955.1 Conus betulinus | reverse complement strand
GAATTCAATATTTCCCAGCCGCCGTTGATTTCACAATGATCTCTTTAACCCTTTCAAGAACAGTTGTTTAAACATTCAACATTTTCCAGCGCCCGCTGATATTTCAATGATCTCTTTAACCATTTCCACGCCAGTAGTTCCGCAGTTCGGCTTTTCTCAGCGTCAGTTCATCTCATTAACCCTTTCAGGAACAAGTGCTATGGAATTCAGCATTTCCAAGCCGCAGTTCATTTCACAGTCACTTTCTTTAAGACCCTTGCTACATCATCAGGTTTGAAACCCTTCTCTCGCCGTTATTTGTACACTAAAGTAAATGATGGTACTTTAACTTCTGCTTTTTTTTTTTTTTTCCACAACCAAGAACTTTCAGTCACATGTTGGCTGCCTGGAATGCCGCAAAAGTCGCTTACGATGTTCGCAACATACACAACGAGAAGGAAAATGATAATAAAAGGAGAAAGTGAAACAGAAAGTAACGTCATTGAAGGCAGATTTATCAATGAACACACGAAAGAAGGTACAAAGTGACGTTATTGAAGGCATTGAGATTTATCAATGAACACACGAAAGAAGGTACAAAGTGACGTCATTGAAGGCATTGAGATTTATCAATGAACACACGAAAGAAGGTACAAAGTAACGTTCATTGAAGGCATTGAGATTTATCAATGAACACACGAAAGAAGGTACAAAAGTAAGGCATTAAGATTTATCAATGAACACACGAAAGAAGGTAAGTAACGTCATTGAAGGCATTGAGATTTATCAATGAACACACGAAAGAAGGTACAAAGTAACGTCATTGAAGGCATTGAGATTTATCAATGAACACACCAAGTACGGTACAGAGTAGCTCTTACTAAATGCACAACACGAAACAGACCAGTGAATGTTCGACAAATTCATCTTCATTAGACAGTCAATGCACAAAATTATAGACTGTCAATCTCAGAAAAAAAGGGACACACAACACACACACACACACACACACACACACACACACACTTGTTCACATCACATGATCGACTGCTGGCGTGAACGTCTTTAAGAGGATTTTCACTTCGACGACAGAAATTCGTTTAGTTGCGAAAATTATTCTTCAGAAGAAAAAAAAAAAAAACCTCCCCCGAGTGCCCGCCAGTCGTGAGTGTTGCACGACTTCAATGGCTTCAGTGTTTCTTTGCCTTTTCGATCAAGCCTCGAGTTTTATGACTCAATGTAACATGGATTTAAGCAGCAGAGGACATTGTTTTTTTCTGTTGAGGTGGTGTGGGGATGGGGGACAAAGGGAGCGGGAGCATTCTAGTTCGCTTTTCTTTGTCGCTTTTCGCTAATGGCCTTGTCCGTTCAGCCGTTTTCCTCTGTCTTGTTTTGGGCACGTATTATCTACTTGTGTCCCCCCCCCCCCCCCCCCCCCCCCTCCTCCTCTCCGCCTCTCACTCCCACCTTCCGCTCTTCCTACCTCTCCCCCCCCCCTCTTTCTCTCCCTTGCTTCCACTCCCCCTATGCATCCCTCGTACTTTCTGGATGGAGACGCTGCAGGCCTAAGTGCAGCACATACTATGTCATATGAATTGACAGCACCGTGCAGATCAAAGCTGCCATGTCCTCTCTTACATCAAATTACACAGGCCGGTGTCAGCTGCTTCTTACGTCAGTCTTTCTCCATCACTACCTCCCTCCTCCCTCCTTCCCTCCCTTCGTCCCTCCCTTTCTTCTTTCTTTCCTCACTCCCGTTTTCTCTCTTCTCTCTCTCTCTCTCTCTCTCTCTCTCTCTCTCTCTCGGTCGCTCGGTTACTCTGTTTTGTCAATTTCTCTCTCTGTATGCCTCTCTGTCTGTCTGTGTCTGTCTGTCTGTCTGTGTCTGTCTGTTTCTCTCTGTCTGTCTGTCTGTCTGTCTGTCTCCCTGTGCACGTGTGTGTGTGTGTGTGTGTGTGTGTGTGTGTGTGTGTGTGTGCGCGCGCGCGTGTGTGTGCGCGCGCGCGCGCGCCTGTGTGTGTGTGTGCACGTGTGTGTGTGTGTGTGTGTGTGTGGATGTGTGGTGTACTGTACTGTAAACATAAAGGCTTCAAAGACAAGTTGTTTGTCGACAGACACATCAGGTGAATGCCAACGGCTCTTCCTACCAATGGCAGAGAAGTTGACAGAATTCAGCAAACCACGTCTGGGTCGTCCTCTCTTCCTTTCCCGCAACGTGAATCAGACCATGATCGGAGCTGGCGTGTATAAATCAGATACATTTCAACGTCCATTTTGTGACGAAAATGAGAAAGTAAGTAATTGCTCGTTCTTCGTTTTCATTGCCATGAATGTTGTTTCTCTTGTCTGAAGAAGACCTAAGAGGTCGAAACGCGCCGTGTTTTGTCGTGTTATTTGTTTGTCCCTGTTGTTTGGCGGAATCTCTAACAATTTTTTATCAAAATTTGTTAGAATAATTTCTGTCAGATACTGCGAGGCAGCGCCTGTGACGGAGGCGAAGGCGAGGACAGCGACTTTGTAC
>JADBJO010000234.1:120660-140660 GCA_016801955.1 Conus betulinus | reverse complement strand
TCCAGTCGTCAGAAGACAGCCATCCAGTGGAGGACACTGCACTGCTGTCCAGTCACTTCGCTGGTGTTCAGTGGCGCCTGTTCTGATCCAGCGTATGCAGGACACCACTCGCTAGGCCCCCTACTGAAGATAGTAATTGCTTAGCCGCGGGACCGACGTGAGTGAGAGAGCACTACCTCACGGTGCCCATGAATTACCACCTCACAGAGCGCATGAATTACCACCTCACAGAGCCCATGAATTACCACCTCACAGAGCCCATGAATTACCACCTCACAGAGCCCATGAATTACCACCTCACAGAGCCCATGAATTACCACCTCACAGAGCCCCTGAATTACCACCTCACAGTGCCCTTGAATTACCATATCACAGTGCCCATGAATTACTCACAGTGCCCATGAATTTGCTGATACCTGCGACCTCGATACGAACTCACCAAGGTGTGTGGAGAAGAAATCGTAACTGAGGCCACCATGAAAGCACAGCCTGAAGGGCCACCGATTTGACTGTTCTTTCATGTTGATCGATTACGATGAAGACGATGACAATGATGTTCTGTTCTGGTCTGAGACAGCTTGATAGGGCTGCATTCTAAGCTTATTTCATAATATATCCCGGCGTCAACCGGGCCGGAAAGTCGCAGACACCTGCAGAGTTGATAAGAAAGCATCCACTGAGCTGAGTGGAGGAAACTCAACTGTGTGGTCCCAGCCTCCTATAGGAAACTCCACTTTGGGGAGCAGCCGGCTGGGGCAGAGCCACAACTCTCATGACGAATATTTGCGATGCCAGAGCTCTTATGCACGCATCGTAGGTAATAAAATCCAAATATACATTGTGCAAATATTTCAGTTGTTCCAATGTCGTGAATGTACCATCAATCATTAGCAGATCTTAAACAAGACAAATACGTTCGTATGTCCATCTGTTATAAGGAACAGTTCTCTTAACTTCTTTGATGTTACTGTTGATAGAAAATGGGCCATGGGTTGTACAAATCGATCATTGAATGACTTTTTCTAAACGTCCCAATTCTGTGTATGCTTCAAAATATTAATCAAGAATTAGTCTAAGTTGTAAGTATTAGTTGATGGACTGGTATCCAGTGATTGCAAATTTTGGGTGTATCACTCTAAAATGTCTTTTCTATATGTGATTTCTAGTGTTCAGTCTGTATCCGACAAAGTTTCAATGGTGCTCCGAAGTTTCCATTGCACTGCGTATTCCAAATCCTACTTGTTGATATACTTGCAACTACTTTCGTTTAGATGGAGTGTATTTTCCTGCCCGTGACTTACTGACATATAGAACTCTGGATCGTTTTGATAATCTTATTATTTGGACTAGGCTAAATAATCCACAGAAACTTTCCCCCCAATGACTTGAGAATTGTCAGTCTTCCCGGACGAATTATGTGATTCCTTAACCACATTTTGTAGAATGTTTTCATTTCAACAACTTTCCGTCGAAGATGGATACAAGTACAAAGTTTTGAATTGTTATAGAGCGAAACATTAAGAATTTCACGTCGTGTTGGATTCCATTTATTACACAGACCAGACATAACACTTTCCTGTCAGTTACTTCTGAAACCAGGTTAGACACCAGTGGATTTCCCCGCGATCAGAAACGAACAGTTTTTTTTTCCTGGCTAAAATACCCACAGCAGTCAAAGTACCCAAAGCTTCCACGAATGAATCTTTTCCCCTTTGAACATAAATCTGCATCGTCTACAAAGTGTAGAATCGATTGCTCTGTTTCTGCTCTTATGAGTACATTTTTTTCTTGTTTTGCATTTGACATATCCTATTTCCTAATGTCCTCAAATGTTGGAAAGAAAGACGAAGATATTAGATCCCCTGGTCTCCATCTCCATTTCATCGGAAACCATTTTAATATGACTCGATTTACGACGATTGCTGGCTTTATACCCTTTTAAATGTGTGCCAACCCGTTGACGGATATCTGATCCAAATCCAAAAGCAGATGTTATTTTAGCATGCATTCCAGTTTACAGAATCAACGGGGATGGTAAAAATTCAGGACAAAAAAGTTAGCCAGGCCTTTTTTTTGTGTCAATGATCAGGTAAATCAAACACCAACCTCACATTGTCTGTTATAGAACGAGTTGATATAAAGCCTGTCTAGTCTTGATAATCATAATGCAGTTTTTATTTATTATATTTGTTATAGAATGATTTGATATAAAGCCTGTCTAGTCTTGATAATGATATGCAGTTTTTATTCATCAGAACAGAATGCTATCACAGACCTTGGACCTCCACTGACGTTGTGGGGGGGATCACCAACCGCTCTGATCATGCACGTGCAAAGGTACAGTGTCAAACACGTGTGACATGCACGTGACTGGAAATTAGCCCGCCTTCATTTCCGTTGGCCTGCTGGGACGAAAGAGTAGAAGATCTTAATTACTGTTTGATGGAATCCACGGCGCACGTGAGACAGCATCACGGGTACGGGAGGATGCTGACTAATGAAGTGCCCGAATTATCTGGTTTTCAGTGGCAGCCACTTCACACCTTTTTTTTTTTTTTAAATGATACCATGCTGATGTTGCCTTCAGCTACAAATTTCCTGTCACGGGTGTGTGTTTTTTTTTGTGGGCGTTTGAAATGTTAATCCCAAAACCACGGGAAGGAGAAGTTATGGTTATGATTATCTTTAACTCAGTTAATGTCTCCGCACTTCCGTGGTTCGAACAGAAGCACAAGTCAGCAAGAGTTCGACATGCTGCTTCTGTTTCGGATTTCTGTACATGTAAATAGGACTGTCTTGGACTCTGTGGTCAAGTGCTTATTGAGCATTGGCCGAACAAACAACACGAACAGTCGAAGAGAACACTGCTTTTAATGCATCGGACTTCTGCTACAGTGAGCCATACACTTAGATAGATGTGCACGGGCAGATTCTCTCTCGTATTGAAGATCAGAAACAGCAATGTGCTTGTCCCATCCAAAAGCGTATTCTGCACGGAATTGATGACGACTCTTTGTACCTGTGGCAAGCAAGTTTATGCATGTTTATGTGTGCAACGATCTCTCTCTCTCTCTCTCTCTCTCTCTCTCTCTCTCTCTCTCTCTCTCTCTCTCTCTCTCTCTCTCTCTCTGTGTATACGCGTACAGCGTCAAACAGAAAAATTCTGTGCAACATGGGCTGGTCAGTTAATACTGCCCCCTCCTTTGTGTGAGTACCTGAGTTCACATTTTAATAAGAATTTGAATTACACACACACACACACACACACACACACACACACATAAAAAAGGGGGCACGGGGTCACCCCAGCTCCTGCCCCCCCCCCCCCATCCCCCCCCCCCCCCCCCCCCCCCCCCCCCCCCCCCCCTTTTAAAAAAATCCACTTTACGAGTATCCCTCCTTTTATTATATAGTCTACGTTCTCATCATCGCCACTATTATCACTACTATTGCCATTATCCAATAATCATCATGGTCATCATTACTATTTCAACTCCCATGATCCCCTCCTTAACGGCCTTGTTTTCATCCACAGCCATTTTTGATTTTGCGCCGAATTTGAGAAAATAAGTGGTTTCTCGTTCTTCGTTTTCACTGTCCTAAATGTTATTTGTTTTGGGCTGAAGAAGACCCAAGAGGTCGCAATGCATTGTGTTTTGTCCTGTACTTTGTTCGTCTGTGTCCGTGGCGGTTACTAACCCTTTCTCTTTCTGAATGATGAAGAGTGTCTGTCTGAAAGCTTCATGTCCAAAGGGAACTGTCGCCTAATCATGGTCTGCCATTAATCCCCTCTACCCCCCCCCCCTCCGTCCCACTCTCCCACAGAAATGGTAACAACTTGGCGGCAGAGCATTCATAAACTGTGCTCACTTCCCCGAGCACCATGACACGTTGTGTGTTGGTCATGCGCACACGTGATGCCATTTTGGATCAGGTTGTAGCATTTTAATTAAGAAAAAAAAAAAAAGAACAACAGAACGTCCGTATTTAGTAACGCCAGTGGCGGAATGGTTTACAGAATCCCATGACTCGACAGATGCATTAAGAGACAGGACATGAGAAAGAGAAGAAATGCTAAGAGAATTTTCTACGCTTGATCAGCTCATTCCCATTGACAGTCCAAGTCATATGCGATGTGAACAACTACACCTTTGTCCCTAGGGGCTCGACGGCAGAATAGAAATCTTTTCTAATTATAGACCACCGTTATTGTCCCCCCCCCCCCCCCCCCCCCCCCCCCGTCCGCCATAAACAGTAAGATCCTCTGGTTGAAATTCATTCTGCAAAGTAATTCGCCCCATGTTCTATAGCTGCAATGAGCTTTTCAAATCGTCAACAAACATGCCGTCTGCTGGAGAGACATGGAATATCTTGTTTATTGCGCATGCGTCACTCAAACTTGCATTATGTACATTCAGGAACTGACGTTTCGTCAATTGCCTACACGAAAACACACACACACACACACACACACACACATACGCGCGCGCGCGTGCGCGCGCAGGCGCGCGCAAAACCCCGAAAAAAAAAAAAACAAACAACAACAAACAAACAAAGAAAAGGTAGGGAAGGACTAGAAAAATAGGAAAAGGTGGGTGTAAGTAAAGACATGTGGGGGAAATAGGTGAATAGATAGGAAAAAAGTAGGGAAAGCGATCAGAAAAGTTGGAAAGGGTAGGGGAAAGTTTGAAAGAGAACAAAAAGTAGCAAACAGTAAGTAACAAACAGTAGCACATGTAGGCAAAAGCAGAAAAAGAAGGACAAAGTATGAAAAAGTAGAAAAAAAAAAATAACAAAAGGTCGGAAAGCCAGGAAAAAGTATTTTTTTAAAAAACCCTAAAGAAAGGGGAAAGTATGAAAAGACTAGGAATGATTCTTTTTACAAAACGTAGAAAAAAGCAGGAAAGACTAGGAAGGGTAGAGAAGCGTAGAAAAGTTACGAAAAAGTACGAAAACTAGGAAAAAGTAGGAAAGTACGGAAAAGTGAGAAAGAGTAGGAAAGGTAGGGAAACTTATGGACGATTGGACAGAGCAGTAAAGATAGGGACTATGAATAAGAAAGGTAGGGAACGTATGGACAATAGGACAGAGCAGTAAAGGTAGGGACTAAGAAATAAGAAAGGTAGGGAAACGTATGGACAATAGGACAGAGCAGTAAAGATAGGGACTAAGAAATAAGAAAGGTAGGGAAAACGTATGGACAATAGGACAGAGCAGTAAAGATAGGGACTAAGAAATAAGAAAGGTAGGGAAACGTATGGACAATAGGACAGAGCAGTAAAGGTAGGGACTAAGAAATAAGAAAGGTAGGGAAACGTATGGACAATAGGACAGAGCAGTAAAGATAGGGACTAAGAAATAAGAAAGGTAGGGAAACGTATGGACAATAGGACAGAGCAGTAAAGGTAGGGACTAAGAAATAAGAAAGGTAGGGAAACGTATGGACAATAGGACAGAGCAGTAAAGGTAGGAGCACAGAAGTAAGAAAGGTAGCACGACGTAGGAAAGGGAGAGAAAGGTACGAAACATCGGAAAGTAGAGAAAATTACCAGAGAATAGGAAATCTAAAAAAAAAAGAAAAAAAGAAAAAAGTAGGGACAAGCAGGAAGGAGTAAGGGGTAGGAGAAAGTAGGACGGGGTAGGAGAACGTAGGACGGGGTAGGAGAAAGTAGGACGGGGTAGGAGAAGGACGGGTAGGACGGGGTAGGAGAAAGGACGGGGTAGGAGAAAGTAGGACGGGGTAGGAGAAAGGACGGGGTAGGAGAAAGTAGGACGGGGTAGGAGAAAGTAGGACGGGGTAGGAGAAAGTAGGACGGGGTAAGAGAAAGTAGGACGGGGTGGGAGAAAGTAGGACGGGGTAGGAGAAAGGACGGGGTAGGAGAAAGTAGGACGGGGTAGGAGAAAGGACGGGGTAGGAGAAAGTAGGACGGGGGTAGGAGAAAGTAGGATGGGGTAGGAGAAAGTAGGACGGGGTAAGAGAAAGTAGGACGGGGTAGGAGAAAGTAGGACGGGGTAGGAGAAAGTAGGACGGGGTGGGAGAAAGTAGGACGGGGTGGGAGAAAATAGGACGGGGTAGGAGAAAGTGGGACGGGGTAGGAGAAAGTAGAACGGGTAGAAGAAAAAGTAGGACGGGGTAGAAGAAAGTAGGAAAGGGTAGGAGAAAGTAGGACAGGGTAGGAGAAAGTAGGACAGGGTAAAGTAGGACAGGGTAGGAGAAAGTAGGACAGGGTAGGAGAAAGTAGGACAGGGTAGGAGAAAGTAGTACACAAGGTCGAAGAAAAGTAGGAAAGGGATAGTGAAAAGTAGGACAAGATACGGAAAAGTAGAGAAAGGAGAAAAAACAATAAGTAAGGTAGGAAAAAGTAGGAAGAGGAAAAGGATTACCAACAAGTAGGAAATAATTGGAGACAGTAGGAAAGATAGGACAAAGCAGGAACGATGAGAAAAAGTAGGAAAGATACAAAAAAATAGAAAAGGTTGGGGACAAGTGGAAAAGGGCAGGAAAAAAGTAAGAAAGGTAGGTAAAAAAAAAAACAACCCCCGCCCCCCCCCCCCCCCCAAAAAAAAAAAAAAAATACAACAAACCAAAAACAGAAAAAGGATGGGAAAAACTGGCAAAAGGTAGAAAAAAAGTAGGGAAAGGTAGAAAAAAAAAAGTAGGATAGGGGGGGGAAAAACAGCAAAGGGTAGGAAAAAATTAGGTAAAGCCAGGGAAAAGTAGGACAGATTGCAAAAAAAGAGAAAAGAGTCGGGGAAAAAGTATGAAAGGTAGGAAAACAGAGATAATGGGGAGGGCAGGGAAAAAAGTATGACAACATAGGGGGAAATGCAAAGGAAAAAAAAAAAAAAAAAAAAAAAAAAAAAAAAAAAAAAAAAAAAAAAGGGAAAAAAAAAAAGGAAAAGGCAAGAAAAAAAAAAGAAAAAAAGAAACGTTAGGAAAAAGAAGTAAATTTAAGGGGGAAAAAATAGTGTGGAAATGGGAAAATGAAAGGGAAAGGACAGGAAAAGGTCGTAAAAGATAGAGAAAAAAAAAAAAAAAAAAAAAACAAGCAAGCAGGAAATGTCAGGAAAAAAAAAGATAAATAGGACAAAAGTAGAATTAAAAAAGAAAGGTAGGTGAACGTCGAGGTGAATGAACACGTATCAGTGTTCAACAGGAGTTCATTCCCATGTCTTCCAGGCTCCCCTTACAAACTACTCTGCTTACTATTAGTGGCGATATTTTCAGCCTTCTCTCCGGGCTGGTTTTGATGGAGGGTGTCCAGTTCAACCAATCCCACCCGTTCTCACCCCAGCCGTCAGAGATCTTTCCAGGCGCTTCCAGATTTCCTGCCGATGTTCCACCCCCCCGCGGAAACCTTGCTCGTTTTACGTGTTTGTCTCTTGGTGTTTTTATCAATATTTGACACGTGTGTTCTGCCGCCGTCTCTAGTTTCATCGATCCTTTTACTGTTGAGGATTGTTAGTCATACGTGTATCTCCGTCGGCTCTTCGGTTATGGCAGAACTTTACGATTTATCTGTTGTTTTCAGCGTTGATCCGTTATTTTTTATGCTAGTTTTCTGAATTCTTTTGTCTTTCATTAAAAAAAGAAAAGCACGTATCTTCCACCAATTTTGGACAACACTCAGTTTCCAAATTTCTGCTCTCTCTCTCTCTCTCTCTCTCTCTCTCTCTTTGTTAACACGGCATTTCCACAGTATTGTTCTTGGGTAAAGTTTCCAGAACTAACTCCCATGGCTTTCTTGAAGAGTGCATGAAATAATGATAATAATAATGATCAATCCAGGTTTGTGCTTTGAACACTATTCCTCAGCTTTATTTATCCACCGCAAGGCTAATCTAAACATTGTTCAAGTATTTACGGCGTGCTATTTTTGACGTTATCTCTAAAATACCAAGAACACTCCCCAGCTCAGCAATCACGTGGTTTCCGGTTGCACCCGTCCAAGATATAGCTAAGCGTTGCGAATGTCGGTTGAAAAGCTCAACGTTATGTATAGCAGCAGTGGGCAGTTGTCACTGTAACCTGAAAGCCAAACAGACTTTTCAGTGTTTGTGATATTTTGATATTTTGTTGGATGTTGTTGTCATGAAACTCAAAGTGGGAGAAAAGACAGAGAGGTACTTTGCAAGGCACGTGGTTAAATCCATTCCCAGATCCACGTTGGATTTAATTAGTCGTGAAGGGAGAAAATGGCGTGACAACTTCATTACAATCAACCAGATCTTCAAATCTTTCACACACACACACACACACACACACACACACACACACACACACACACACACACACACACACACACACACATTCACACACACATTCACACACACATTCACACGCACACACACACACACACACACACACACACACACACACACACATTCACACACACACGCACACACACACACACACACACACACACACACACACACACACACACACACACACACACACACATTCACACACACACACACACACACACACACACACACACACACACACACACACACACACACACACACACACAATTACATCTATATAGATTTTATCTCTAAATCTTTTTCGTATTCTTGCCAATACTCCGAAAGGACACCAGGGATTCTTGTTGAATCCAATGTACTTCCACCATTTGGGAAATTCGGCGTGAGTAAATTTCCCCTTGTCCACGATTCTGCACTGGCTCCACCTTTTTCATCTCTGTTGACAGTCGTCCACAATGGTGGGCCTGCCTTCGTGATCTAGTGGCCCGTCTGTGTTCTGGACAGGCTCTACACTCTATTCTCTGGCGTTACAAATTCCAGACCACACCATATTGTGTGATCGGTCAGCTAGGTAACGAGACTGTCCACACTGTCCACATGGGACGCTCTGCCTCTACTCTGCAATATTTATTTACCCAGTATAGACAGTCTTGACAATTATTCTTTATGAACAAAAGCAATAGTCCTCCAAAGGGTAGAAAAACAATATAGAAAATCACAATGCCACTCTTCTAATTTTCAGCCACGTGGCCTTTTTGAAGAGAAAAAAAACAAAAACAATACAACTACGTAATGTCCATCTTTGGCAACTGGTCAGAGCACAATACAACTACGTGAAGTCCATTTTTGGCAACTGGTCAGAGCAAGCTCTGGCCAGTTGCCAAAGATGGACATCACGTCGTTGTATTGTTTTTGTTTTTTTTTTTCTCTTGAAAAAGGCCACGTGGCCGAAAATTAGAAGAGTGGCATTGTGATTTTCTATATTTCTTTATGATTTTTTCAATAGATACCTTTTTTTTTGTTGGGGTTGAGAAGAAAAAGCAGTCGTTGCCTTCACACTTGTCTAGTGTTGCCTTTCGTAAGGAAATCAACATGTGTCAATCGTATAATATGTTACACATGTTTTTTGCATATTGGGTGTATCTTTCATAACATTCATTTTTTTTCTCTCTTTAAATTGTGACTGTCCAGAAAGAATCCTGTGTGGGTCGCCTGAAGTATAAGAAACCTGACACTGACATGTTAGTTATGGTCTGGTATCTGGCCATGACTCCCTGAACTGTCAGAAACCTGACACTGACATGTCAGTTATGGTCTTGTATCTGGCCATGACTCCCTGAACTGTCAGAAACCTGACACTGACATGTTAGTTATGGTCTGGTATCTGGCCATGACTCCTGAACTGTAAGAAACCTGACGCTGACTGTGTCAGTTATGGACTTATCGCCATGACTCCCTACCAAGATCACTCTGCAGGGTTACCGTGGCCGATGGGAAAGAAAAAAGACACGTTCTGAAAGTGCCAGTGGGACACAGAGAAGTACTGTTCTCAACCGATGAGTCGGGAGCAATTTTGCACCACTCCTGGGAACCTGCGCGGTGTTGACAGAAGATACAGGCACGCACAGGGCATGCCATTAAGAAGTCAAGGAACATAGCTGTTCCGTGACAGATGCCATTGTGTGATGGCCACTGGGTGCCACACAACAGAACCTTCATGGAAGCGTTCCTATGGATATACCAGCCCGTATTTCATGACTGCAGAGCCCACCAGCGAAAGACTCCAACCATGCGAACTGCTGTGCGCATCCCACAGCCCCACCCGTTTCCGTTACCCTGGCAGGTGAATATAGTACAATTTCAGAAACAGTTCAACTTTCGCCACACGGTCTTACATGTCCTCTGAAGAGGATACCGGGCTGCAGTCTTTCCTTTTCCCTGTGGTCAATGGATCTTTCTGCACCATCGGTTGGCCTTTCCCCAGAGTTAATTACAGTCTTTCCTTTTCCCTGTGGTCAATGGATCTTTCTCCACCATCCCTTGGCCTTTCCCCAGAGTTAATTACAGTCTTTCCTTTTCCCTGTGGTCAATGGATCTTTCTGCTGCACCATCGGTTGGCCTTTCCCCAGAGTTAATTACAGTCTTTCCTTTTCCCTGTGGTCAATGGATCTTTCTGCACCATCCCTAGGCCTTTCCCCAGAGTTAATTACAGTCTTTCCTTTTCCCTGTGGTCAATGGATCTTTCTCCACCATCCCTTGGCCTTTCCCAGAGTTAATTACAGTCTTTCCTTTTCCCTGTGGTCAATGGATCTTTCTCCACCATCCCTTGGCCTTTCCCCAGAGTTAATTACAGTCTTTCCTTTTCCCTGTGGTCAATGGATCTTTCTCCCACCATCCCTTGGCCTTTCCCCAGAGTTAATTACAGTCTTTCCTTTTCCCTGTGATCAATGGATCTTTCTCCACCATCCCTTGGCCTTTCCCCAGAGTTAATTACAGTCTTTCCTTTTCCCTGTGGTCAATGGATCTTTCTCCACCATCCCTTGGCCTTTCCCCAGAGTTAATTACAGTCTTTTCCTTTTCCCTGTGGTCAATGGATCTTTCTCCCACCATCCCTTGGCCTTTCCCCAGAGTTAATACAGTCTTTCCTTTTCCCTGTGGTCAATGGATCTTTCTCCACCATCCCTTGGCCTTTCCCCCAGAGTTAATTACAGTCTTTCCTTTTCCCTGTGGTCAATGGATCTTTCTCCACCATCCCTTGGCCTTTCCCCAGAGTAATTACAGTCTTTCCTTTTCCCTGTGGTCAATGGATCTTTCTCCACCACCATCCCTTGGCCTTTCCCCAGAGTTAATTACAGTCTTTCCTTTTCCCTGTGGTCAATGGATCTTTCTTCTGCACCATCGGTTGGCCTTTCCCCCAGAGTTAATTACAGTCTTTCCTTTTCCCTGTGGTCAATGGATCTTTCTGCACCATCCCTTGGCCTTTCCCCAGAGTTAATTACAGTCTTTCCTTTTCCCTGTGGTCAATGGATCTTTCTCCACCATCCCTTGGCCTTCCCCAGAATTAATTACAGTCTTTCCTTTTCCCTGTGGTCAATGGATCTTTCTCCACCATCCCTTGGCCTTTCCCCCCAGAGTTAATTACAGTCTTTCCTTTTCCCTGTGGTCAATGGATCTTTCTCCACCATCCCTTGGCCTTTCCCCAGAGTTAGCTGAAAAGCACACAAGGAAAAAAAAACTACACCCGAAGATGTCAGTGAGATCCAGAGACATTCCGACTGTATGGTGTAATCTGCCAAACAGCTGCTAAACCAACCCTGAACAATCCTGTACCACCATTGGAAGCCTGCACTGTGCTGACATGGGCTGCAGACACGTACAGGGCGCTCCTTTAAGACGTCCAGAGACATAAATGCTCCATGGCAAAATGCAATTTGGTGGTGGCCACTGGACGTGACACACCAGAACCTTCATGGAAACGTCCCCATGGGTGTACCAGCCCATATTTCATGACTGCAAAGCCCACTGGCGAAAGACGCCACCACCAAGCGAACTGCTGCGAGCATCCCATAGTCCGATTCGTTGCTGTTTCACTGACCGGTGCAAACAGGACAACTCTATACACACAGCCAAGCTTTCGCCACACAGTCTCACATGCCCTCTGATGAGGATCCCGCGTTGCAGTCCTTCCCTCCGTCAACAGGACTTTCCTGTGGTCAGTGCATCTTTCCTGACCCCCTACTGCCACTGGGCGTTCCCCCAGTGTCAGCCCAAAATACTCAACAGGGAACAGTGGAGGGTGGGCATGTGATTCCCTGATCAGCACCGTTCCACAGAGTACCGTGGATGTATCTCACTCTGACTTCCCGTCAAGGGCCATTCCACAGGGTACAGTGGATGGTGGACATGTATCTGACCATGACTCCCTGTCCAAGACCACTCTACAGTGGACAGTGCGCGTGGCGGAGGCAGACTAACCAGTTCTGTTTTTTTGCCCTGATTGGGACCAGGGGCTGTGGAGATGCCTGACTGCCCAGGTTTCCGCCACGGCCTCCTGCCGCCCGCTGTCAGCAGCCAGGGTCATCATATGGAGCTTCTGGCATCAGTCTGGCCCTGTATCGGAAGCCTCTGGGGACAATCCTGGTTGATCAGCGAAGTTACCTTCAAAGGAAACTGTCGGGAAGACGTCTACTCTGCGGATATGAGCTGGGACACTTACACGCACGAACGCGCGCGGAGTCCTCTTCCTACTGTCCCTGAGCCGCAAGCCGTGGAGGAAGGCCCACTGGAGAGGTCCGTCACTGTGTATTCAATAAAGGGAGAGCAGCTCTGTGGGAATGATCAGGGCCAGGGGAGGTGACGCAGGATCCGACAAGAAACAGCGTCAGTGCGTCACGGCCTGTCAAGGAAGCTGTAGGGGCACATCCAATCAACGTCCGTCTGTCGGTCTCTCTGAGACACCGCTCTGTCTCTCCCTTGTCATTGACTGTCACTTACACAAATCATTTTTCAGGCGCCACTCTGTCCGTCTGTCAGTCTCTGTCTGTCTGTGGGTCTGTCTCTTCTGACTGTCTGCCTGTCTGTGTGTCTGTGTGTTTGTGTGTCTGTCTGTGTGTCTGTCTGTCTGTCTCCTTCTCTCTCTCTCTCTCTCACTCTCTCACACTCACGTGCACGTGCTTACACACACACACACACACACACACACACACGCACGCACGCACGCACGCACGCACGCACGCGCGCGCGCACACACACACACACACACACACACACACGCGCGTGCGCGCGCGCGCGCGCACGCGTTCACACACACACACACACACACACAAGAAGAGAGAGAGAGAGAGAGAGAGAGAGAGAGAGAGAGAGAGAGAGAGAGAGAGAGAAGGTCTCACATGTCAGAACTGTGAAAACATTACTCAAGTAAGGATTTAGATTTGAGGCAAAGCTTGTTCTTCGGTGCACACTCCGAGCTGAAGCCGCAGCCTTCATTAATGGTGCAATGAATAGGCTTTTTCTCTGCACGCGTGAAAATAAGTAGTGCGGGTGTGTGGAGTAACGCATGAAAATGGCATTCATGTCGGAAGCAACCAGTCAAAAACAACAAGAAGGAAGACAAAGAAATATATGTTCAGAGAGAGAGAGAGAGAGAGAGAGAGAGAGAGAGAGAGAGAGAGAGACAGAGACAGACAGACAAACAGACACACACACACACACACACACACACACACACACACACACACACACACACACAGATTCTTTATTATCATTTTGAACATCCTGCTCATGTATCATATTCATACATGTTTATTAATTGTTATGACTTCCTTGAAGAGAGGCTAGCCATATTCGACGGGTAAAATGTGTCTGTTCACATTGTAGACGTGACCCCAATCCTATTCTTCACGTTCGCGACAGTTCCGTCACAGAAGAAAGAAGAAGAAGAAGAAGCATGTTATCCTGTTTCCACAGGCAGAACGGGCGGTCGTGTCAAGAACAGACATGGCCTGTGGCTAATCATCATTTCTGCAGAATGCGTCATTCTCCACAGCAAGACATTCTTACGAGACACAGACAGGCTGACAGTCACAGGCACCTACACAACGCACGAACTACCTCCAGATCTGGAACACACACACACGCACGTACGCACGCACGCACACACACACACACACACACACACACACACACACACACACACACACACACACACACACACGCACGCACATACACGCATACCAGGCCTTGCAGTGCTCCATCATGATCAGTCAGACCCTGCTTCCCAGACAATCTACATCCTTCAATCCATCAAGTTTTTGACAGCCGTCCTCACACATCGCCAACCGCGATATAGCACATCGACCTGTGAATTACAGACCTGTCAGCTACCAATCTCTAGCAGGTTTACAGAATTCGACGAATCACGATCCCCGACAGTAAATTTAAAAATCTAGAAGATACTGAGAGGTAAAAGACGACGTGTCAACAGTCTAGTCTGCAACTCAGTTTCTTTCCGTTCACAATTCACTTCCCCGCCCCCTCCCCCGCAACACCTGAAATGGAGAGTAACGCCATCTGGCGGAACAAACAATGGACATTCTCATTCTCTCACCACACAGCTTGTTGAACTCGAACGTCAATATTACGGTGATAGGTGTGTTGTGATAACATTTGAGGCTGCGACAAACGGTTGTTTCTGATCTTTCAAGAGAACGACGCTCGTACACGTGCATCCGAGCCGTCCCTCTTCTCTCTCTCTCTCTCTCTCTCTCTCTCTCTCTCTCTCTCTCTCTCTCTCTCTCTCGCGCGCTCTCGCTCTCGCTCTCTCTCTCTCTCTCTCTCGTCTCGTCTCTCTCTCTCTCTCTCTCCTCTCTCTCTCTCTCTCGCTCGCGTGCGCGCGCGCGCGTGTGTGTGTGTGTGTGAGAGAGAGAGAGAGAGAGAGAGAGAGAGAGAGAGAGAGAGAGAGAGAGAGAGAGAGAGTATTCGTACTTTAATGCTTTTTGACGTCAAGTTAATATTACATTAAAAAAAACAGATTAGGCGAGCTCGCGCTCACGCGCGCATGTGTGTGTGTGTGTGTGTGTGTGTGTGTGTGTGTGTGTGTGTGTTTTACGCTACGTGCGTACCTGAGTGCGTGCGTAGGTGTGTGTGTGTGTGTGTGTGTGTGTGTGTGTGTGTGTGTTGTGTCAGTGTATGCACGCATGTGTGTGTGTGTGTGTGTGTGTGTGTGTGTGTGTACGCGCACACACACACACACACACACACACACACACACACACAGTCACACACAGCACATACAACACAGAGATTAGAACAATTTTTTTTTTTTCATTCAGCTGCTTTCCCTATAAAGGTGCACTGAATCATCGACCTGTAGGGGTTCCACTATCTCAGGTGGGAGTGACACGCACCAGTCATGGAAAGGAGCGATAACTCTTCTCTGATTTTACATATTGTTCCCCCTTTTTTTTCTGTTCGGTTTGAAGTCGACACTCGCCGATAGCATAATCACCCTCCCTCGAGGTTTTCCCTGCCGTTCAAATGGTAAAGGGAAGGACATTTCACAAGAGCCAGGAAAGAGGAAGGGAGTGTTGTTTACTTGCTGTACCTCACGTCTGTCTGTCTTGATTGGTAGCGTCAAGCTGACGGTTAGGGACAGGTCAGCACTTCAACACTGGAACTGAGAGGCTACCTTCCCTGTGAGGAAAAGCTGAGGCACTGAGCGTAACCGGTAAATCTCGAGTATAAGGTGAAAAAGGAACTAAATATATCACATATCATGTGTATAGCGTGAAAAAGGGGTAAGTTTATCATGTATCACGAGTATAACGTGAAAAGGGGGTTAAGTTATCATATATCACGAGTATAACGTGAAAAAGGGCCAAAGTATATCATATATAATAAGTATTACATGAAAAATGGGGATATATCGTATAGTATAATATGAAAAAAAGGGGGGTTAAGTATATCAGATATCATGAGCACAACGTGAAAAAGGGGCTTAAGTATGTCATCTTTCTCAAGTATAGCGTGAAAAAAGTCAAGTATATCACTATCATGAGTATAACGTGACGAACATGTTAATATTATCGGACCGTGATGATTTGAACAGGAGCCACTGACATCACGAATATAACCTGAAGAAAGTGTCAGGTTGACTGGAATGGGACGAAATGAAAAGGACACTCTGACGTCAGTATCGTCGTGAAGAAAGTAAAAAGCTGGCCAACACAGGGGGAGCTGAAAGGAGAGACACTGACATCATGACTATCACGTGGAGAAAGGGTTAAGCTGGCCGGGCAGGGACAGGCTGAAGAGGAGACACTGACAATAAAAGTATAGCGTGAAGAAAGGGTTAAGGTGGCTGGAATGGGAAAAGCTGAGCTGAACAGGAGACCTAACATTTTTGAGTATAACGTAATGAAAGGGTTAAGCTGGCCGGTCCGGGACGAGAGGAGACACTGGCATCATGAGTATTACGGAAGGAAAGGGTTAAGGGTTTGGGTCCGATAGTCGGACACTTCACGATTCCGTCCGGAACGGGACGAGAAGAAGACTGAAGGCTGTTGTTCAGCGCGAAAGTGTACCACGGAGGTGCAGGGTATTGTGTGTTCGGCCCTGTTTGTTTGTTTGTCAGTGTATCCGTCTGTCTGTATGTTTGTCTCGCCGCCTGTCTGTCTTCTGTCTGTCTATTTGTCCTGTCTGTCCACTGTCTGTCTTTTCTCCATCAATCCGTCCGTCTATCCATCTATGTGTTTTTCAGCCCACCCGTCCGTCTGTCCGTCCACCTCTGCCCGTTTGCATATCTGTTTGTTCCTCCCGTCTGTCTATCTGTCCATCTGTCAGGTTTTATTTTCAGTTCTCTGTCCATCAGTCTGTTCGCGCCTGTCTGTCCGTCTACCTGTTTCTCTCTATCTGTCGGCCCGTCTGTCTGGGAGGAAATGTAAGCTTAATACTGTCAGTGAGACATCCTAGCACGCTAGGACTCGCTGACACGGGAAACCACTCATAGACAGACAGTTATCTTAAAAAAAAAAAAAAAGGAGGAGCGACAGCATGCGTCAAGAACACCGAGCGACGGCCCTTTGGATTGCCTGTGTTTTCATTCCGGTGATTCGGCCTGCCTGTAAATCGACATGTTCCCCGTCATGACGGCGTGCCCTTCTATTCCACATCGTCAAGTGTTTTGTTTCGTTTCTCGACTTGAGATAAGTTCCATGTTTTGACGTGTTTCTGAAAAAAAATACGCCCCCCCCCCCCCCCCCCCCCCCCCCCCCCCTTCTTCTCCATTTTTTTTTTGTTTTGTTTTAAACGGCCCCCTAACGCGGAAATAAAACATTAAAGAGATACACATATCTGTGATTTTGAAAGCTAGTAGTACCAGTGGCTACCCATCGCTCTCCTTTCCCTATCACCCACTCAGCCCACTCCCCTTTTCCACTTTTTACAATCATTTGTGTTTATAAACAACCCTTTTTGACCAGTGTGTGTGTGTGTGTGTGTGTGTGTGTGTGGTAGACTTTAAGCTCCAACGTCGGTATGGACGAAGGAACGGGAAACAAAGACAATGTTTAAACAACCTTTAAAATCCATGACAAGAGAACTGTTGTCTTATACACACACACACACACACACACACCGAGAGTTCTGATGTGAACTTTGTGGGGTCAGCTTATAACTTAAGATAAACAAACGAACAAAAAATCCATTTTTGTCTTATCTCGTAACGAAAATCCATGTGTTATGGAGTATTCTCGTGATGACTTGTAGGTTTGTGTGTCTCATTCAGTTTTCTTTCTTCATCTTTATTTTTGATTTTACTACAACACACAAACTAACGTACAGTGACTGCGGTCGACCTTTTCTGACCCGCATAGTGGTCGTGTTTGTCCCCTTCCGTTTCTCAACAGACACTGACGACCCTCAAACCAGCTATGACGTCAAGGACTGGAAAGCTGGGCACGCGCCATTAGACGACGCCGACGATGGGAAAGACAGGCAGGCTTGGCTGTGTGTGCACAACCGAGCGGGATTGAAAACGTTCGTGTGTGTGTGTGTGTGTGAGTGTGTGTGTGAGTGACGGGACCTGGCCGCCTCAGCGCTGTGGGTTAAAAGAGAGGCCGGGCCATGCTATAGCTCAGAGTGCGCCGAACAGCCGAACTTAGAGCGCGGAAAAGTGGTCTCAACTTGTCAGTGCTGTGTGGCTAAACACGACACTGTTAGCTCACCGTAAACTTTTAGGGGAGATCTTTGACGTCTTTCTTCTGTCAACAGTTTTGTGATCGACATCAGACCGGGAGCTGAAACCCAAGAGTTTTTTTTTTTTTCTCTTTTTTTCATACACCGCCATTTGGATCATCCCTGGACGTTTTGAGGAGCCTCTCTTCAGACTATCTGAACAGCACATTGCAGACTTCGTCATTCGTCGTGCTTATTTCACAGACTATCCCCAAAGTTCGCCAGACTTGGTGGTAAGGTGAAGGTTCTACAGACTTCAACCGACAGCTCCATGACGATGGGCGAAGTGCAGCGGTGTGAGCAGTGTCTGCAGGGAGAGCAGGACGTGCAGGACTGTGTGCGCAGGAGCCGGAGGAACGCCTTGGGGAACATCTTTGAAGGCGTGGAGGAGACGGTGCTGCAGAGACTGGCGGGGCTGTCCCTGGACATGGTGCAGCAGCTGGTCAGGGACTCTGGCCACGAGACGGCAACCCACTGCCTGCCTGACGCCCTGCCCCAACAGTCAGGAGCTCCCCTCCTCCTCTTCCCTCCTCCTCCTCCTCCTCCTCCTCTTCAGACAGCTCTCTTCAGACAGTCCTTGTGGTTGTGAACGTGCTCGTCTCCAGCGGTCCTTCTCCACCACGGACGGACGGCGAGGAGGTGCAGGCGGCGCTGTCCCTGCAGAACCCCCCGGCGCAACGCCGTGGGCAACCTCTTCGACCTGCTGACGCTGTCGCAGAGGCTGCTGCTGGTGGAACATCTGCAGGAGCAGTTGGAGCGTCTGCCCGGGCTCCAGAACGACGACAACAACGGTCAGGCCGTCTGTTCCCTGTCGTCCTCGTCCTCGTCCTCGTCGCAGTCTTCAGGGAGCAGCAGCACTGTCAGCTCTCCGCGTTCACAAGGGGAGATCGTGTGCCGGTGAGCTGCAGCTGGTTCCCTCCCACGTGTCACTGAGGCGAAGGTCCCCGTCCTCATCCGCGCCGTGCAATGCTACTGACGGACCAGGTCCTGACTTGCTTTTCATCATAGACCGCTTCGGTCAACCATGTGTCATTCATACTGCCTTTGGCGTGGACTGCAGGAGGGGGGGACAATGTGCTACCTTGCTACCTTTCTTGAAAGGTGTGGGATAGACTGTTCTGATACACCGAGAATCCCCTCTCCCCCCGTCCCGTCAATTTGGAATCCACGGTTAGTCTGGCTGAGTGCTCGCCACTCGAAGGCTTGGGAACTGTTCCACAGTGTGTGTGTGTGTGTGTGTGTGTGTGTGTGTGAGAGAGAGAGAGAGAGAGAGAGAGAGAGAGAGAGAGAGAGAGAGAGAGAGAGAGACTTTCACTTAATTAGTCTGGCGAAGGAGGAGAGTGCTGCCGAGGGAGGTGGTAATTACTCACGCCCTGTCATGATGGCGAGGAGTGACCTTTACAGACAATGGACGTCACTACCCCACCGGCCTCTCCCCTCGCCCCTCCTCCTCCTCCCTTCATCGTCACTCGTCACTCCCCCCCCCCCCCCCCCCCCCTCCCACGTCCCCATTGTCTGGCCCCTGGAGTCATGTTTCCAGATCGAGACTGGAACTGAAGAGAGGCGTCATTCACCTGTAACGAACTGTGGTACTTTCTACCGCTGAGCCGTCGGCATGTTGTGCAATTACTGTATGGACTGCTGGGAGGAGAGTTGAGGACTGCGCCCAATGCCTTCACAAGATGTATCCATTTTGTATTGAAAGCTATTTCATGCTGAGAAAAGTCTGATTCTCTCTGAGCCTTCGTGATGCTTTCTTTTTCTTCTCCCTCTTTTTTTTTTTTTTTTTTTTTTTGTTTTGAGCTGATGTGTAAAAAAAATTCGTAAGTTGAATGGTTTTCTAAAAAGTTGGTGGTGAATTTCCCCTCCCTCCCCTCCGCCCTGTGTGTGTGTGTGTGTGTGTGTGTGTGTGTGTGTGTGTGCGCTGTGTGTGTGTGTGTGTGTGTGTGTGTGCGCGCGCACGGGGGGGGGGGGGGGGGGGGGGGGGGGGGGTGGTGGAC
>JADBJO010000234.1:98160-108160 GCA_016801955.1 Conus betulinus | reverse complement strand
GTAAGGTAAGGTAAGGTAAGGTAAGGTAAGGTAAGGTAAGGCAAGGCAAGGCAAGGCAAGGTAAGGTAGATAAGTATAGGTAAGGTAAGGTAAGGTAAGGTAAGGTAAGGTAAGGTAAGGTAAGGTAAGGTAAGGTAAGGTAAGGTAAGGTAAGGTTGCTTATAGCTCAGCCGACCGCAAGGGGCCACATCAGGGCAGTAACCGAATTGAAGTTAACTCAAGCCATTTAAGAAAAGAACCTCATTCACACAACCTTTAAAGCACATCTTCTAAAAACATTGGAAATTTTGTTTAAAATCTTACCTCCGTGAAATCTGAGATCAGATGAAAATGTTAATCACTTTCAGGAATTCAAAGATCACATCAGGTGGGACATCTCTGAACAAGGTTTTTAAAAAAAAAAAAAAATCATGGAATCTGCTGAAAATGTTTATGTCTCACGTCATTCAAGTGTTCAGTACACGCAGGCAGAATGGCAACATTATTGTAGAGCTGGTTTTCAACACGGAAATGATAAAGACAGAAAGAGACTGACAGAGCACTGTGACAAAGTGGAAACCTTTCGGCGAAGAGACTGTCTCCGTTTGCACGCTGTGCCTCAGACAGAAACGGGGTGAACACTTGGACACCTGTGCCAGACTGGTGGCTGAGACTTGGAATAGTGAGGTAAGACCCTGTGCCAGACTGGTGGCTGAGACTTGGAATAGTGAGGAAGGACCCTGTGCCAGACTGGTAGCTGAGACTTGGAATAGTGAGGAAGGACCCTGTGCCAGACTGGTGGCTGAGACGTGGAATAGTGAGGAAGGATCCAAAAGTGGACAACAGATGACATTGCCAGGGCACTCCGAGCAGGCATAAATGTATATGAACGTGCTATAAATGCCTGTCATGTCAAAAACAAGTTCATTTTGTTTTCATTTCACTGAACAGCTTACACAGATATTTGAAAGAAATGGACTGTAAGTAACCGGCCTTCTTATCTCACTGACCAGAATCAGGCTGTAAATGCCTTGTAGTGCAATCAAGAAAACGTAACAATACATCTCGCAGAAGGCATGCCACAAGGTCTGAATGCCAGACAAAAACAAGACAATGGACGGAACAACTTGTGATATTGTTAAATCATGGGTGTGATTGTCAGGATGACAATTGCTATTGTGCGCCTGTATGTGCGTAAGTGTCTGTAAGGGGTGGAGGGGGGAGGAGGGGGGGGACAGGAGGAAGGGTGAGGGCGTACGGGAAGGGGAGAGGGAAGGAGAGAGTTACTGGACTGAGTTGTGGCGAAGGGTGACCGGGAGGTGAGGTGAGAGATGGAGTTACCTTACACAGGGGAGGGGTGAGGTGAGCGATGGAGTTACCTGAGACAGGGGAGGGGTGAGGTGAGGGATGGAGTTACCTGAGACAGGGGAGGGGTGGTGAGGTGAGGGATGGAGTTACCTGAGACAGGGGAGGGGTGAGGTGAGGGATGGAGTTACCTTACACAGGGGAGGGGTGAGGTGAGCGATGGAGTTACCTGAGACAGGGGAGGGGTGAGGTGAGGGATGGAGTTACCTGAGACAGGGGAGGAGTGAGGTGAGGGATGGAGTTACCTGAGACAGGGGAGGGGTGAGGTGAGCGATGGAGTTACCTGAGACAGGGGAGGGGTGAGGTGAGGGATGGAGTTACCTGAGACAGGGGAGGGGTGAGGTGAGGGATGGAGTTACCTTACACAGGGGAGGGGTGAGGTGAGCGATGGAGTTACCTGAGACAGGGGAGGGGTGAGGTGAGCGATGGAGTTACCTGAGACAGGGGAGGGGTGAGAGTGAGGGATGGAGTTACCTGAGACAGGGGAGGGGTGAGGTGAGGGATGGAGTTACCTGAGACAGGGGAGGGGTGAGGTGAGGGATGGGAGTTACCTGAGACAGGGGAGGGGTGAGGTGAGCGATGGAGTTACCTGAGACAGGGGAGGGGTGGGGTGAGGGATTGAGTAAACAGACAGGGAGGGGTGAGGTGAGGGATGGAGTTACCTTACACAGGGGAGGGGGTGAGGTGAGCGATGGAGTTACCTTACACAGGGGAGGGGTGAGGTGAGGGATTGAGTCAACAGACAGGGGAGGGGTGGGGTGAGCGATGGAGTTACCTGAGACAGGGGAGGGGTGAGGTGAGGGATTGAGTCAACAGACAGGGGAGGGGTGGGGGGTGAGCGATGGAGTTAACTGAGACAGGGGAGGGGTGAGGTGAGGGATGGAGTTACCTTACACAGGGGAGGGGTGAGGTGAGGGATGGAGTTACCTGAGACAGGGGAGGGGTGAGGTGAGGGATGGAGTTACCTGAGACAGGGGAGGGGTGAGGGTGAGGGATGGAGTTACCTGAGACAGGGGAGGGGTGAGGTGAGGGATGGAGTTACCTGAGACAGGGGAGGGTGAGGTGAGGGATGGAGTTACCTGAGACAGGGGAGGGGTGAGGTGAGGGATGGAGTTACCTGAGACAGGGGAGGGGTGAGGTGAGGGATGGAGTTACCTGAGACAGGGGAGGGGTGAGGGTGAGGGATGGAGTTACCTGACACAGGGAGGGGTGAGGTGAGGGATGGAGTTACCTTACACAGGGGAGGGGTGAGGTGAGGGATGGAGTTACCTTACACAGGGGAGGGGTGGTGTGAGGGATGGAGTTAACTGAGACAGGGGAGGGGGGGGGTGAGGGATGGAGTTACCTGAGACAGGGGAGGGGTGAGGTGAGGGATGGAGTTACCTGAGACAGGGGAGGGGTGAGGTGAGGGATGGAGTTAACTGAGACAGGGGAGGGGTGGGGTGAGGGATGGAGTTACCTGAGACAGGGAGGGGTGAGGTGAGGGATGGAGTTACCTGAGACAGGGGAGGGGTGAGGTGAGGGATGGAGTTACCTGAGACAGGGGAGGGGTGAGGTGAGGGATGGAGTTACCTGAGACAGGGGAGGGGTGAGGTGAGGGATGGAGTTACCTGAGACAGGTGAGGGGTGAGGTGAGGGATGGAGTTACCTGAGACAGGGGAGGGGTGAGGTGAGGGATGGAGTTATCTTACACAGGGGGGGGGGTGAGTGAGCGATTAAGTTAACTGAGACAGGCAGGTGAGCGATTGAGTCAACAGACAGGGGAGGGGTGGGGTGAGCGATGGAGTTAACTGAGACAGGGGAGGGGTGAGGTGAGCGATGGAGTTAACTGAGACAGGGGGAGGGGGGAGGTGAGCGATTAAGTTAACTGAGACAGGCAGGTGAGCGATTGAGTCAACAGACAGGGGAGGGATGAGGCGAGCGACTGAGTTAACTGAGTTAGTTCAGACATGCTCCCGTGTCTGAAATGCTTAATCACAGAATGGACAATGAAGTCTTTGCCGGAACGGCATTTCTCTGTGTGTGTGTGTGTGTGTGTGTGTGTGTGTGTGTGTGTGTGTGTGTAAAGCGCATATGTGCACGCTGTGCGTGTGTATGTTTATTGTTATTGTTGTTGTTGTTCTTCTTCTTCTTCTTTTTCTTGTATGTTTGGCGGGCAAGGTAAACAGGTCTCCCTCCAACAAGTCGGCAAACCCACGTGCCTGAGTGACGTGAGAAACCTGCCTACGTGACACGGGACACATCGCGTTTGTCACAGCAGGCATGTGGGAAGTGGCGGCCACTGTATCAGTATCCGTCCGCTTGTTGGCAGGGTTTTCATTACAGTGAGGACGCGTACAAAGTTCTGTCTCCTTTTCTGAAGAAAGCCTGAAGTGATGGCAAACGAACAATCCTAATTTTCAACCACCTTTTTTTTTTTGTGGGAGGAAATTGTTTCTCTTGATGAGGGACAACATTTGAACAGAGGTGTGGCCAGTCCTGCGATACCGATAACACATGAAAGGTGGGCCAGCGACGATCGTGCAAAACAGACAGTTTACAGAGACGAGAAATACATGCGCACGGGGTAGAGAACTGGCCGGCAGTGTGAATACTGGATTGGTTTAGGTGTAAAAGGGGGGGGGGGGGGGGGGGGGGGGGTACAGTACATGATGAGACGTTGCGCTATACTTTTTCCAAGTTCAGTTGTTTATTTTTTTTTTCCGTGTTGAATATAATATGCTTGTGAAGCAGACAGAGTATAGAACAAATTGCATGAACAGAAAGAGAGTTGTTTAGAATCGTCTTATAAACAGAATCATATTTTGTTGTTAGTTGTTGTAGATTATGGTTGTTCTAGTAAGGGGCATTTTAAAAAGGAAAAAAAAAAAAGATATTTGCATTCCGAGAAATGACGATATTCTGCTGAACTAACAACAGAAACGGAAGCTTAAAACAGAAAATCGAGGAATGTTACCACAAGCTTAAAGTGTCGTTAACACCAACACAAGGGAACATGAACATGAACACCAACACACAGGGAACGCCAACACCATCGGAAAGGAATGCTGACACGAACACAGGAAAACATTGAGATAAACACGCTGGCAATAAGGGAACGTGAACACAGACAATGGGGAGAGGTGAATACAGAAGCATGGGAACCTGAACACTCAAAGAAAGGAACTTCCCCCGGATCTCAAAGAAAGGAACTTCCCCCGAGGATCCCAGGGTTTCCTTGGACAGACCCGGTAGCTGGCGTCGGGAAGCTCCAACCTAAACGTACGTCCTACAGTTAGCATCTGCCTTCCTGGTTCTGGATTGGTGAGATCAGATGTAAACGAGTTGAACAGTCGATGCCTGACATGTTGATCGGCTCCGATCAAGGAAAATCGCATGATGTGAATGACAGCATTTTTTTTTTCGTCTGACGGAGCCTCGCGCAGAGTGCAGAACACTCCTAAACACACCCTAAACACATACGCACGCACGCACGCACGCACGCATGCACGCACGCACACAAACACACACACACGCTCTCTCTCTCTTTATCTCTTTCTCTCTCTCTCTCTCTCTCACACACACACACACACACACACACACACACACACACACACACACACACACACACGCACGCGCGTGCACACACACACACACACACACACACACACACACACACACACACACACACACTCTCTCTCTCTCTCTCTCTCTCTCTCTCACACACAAACACACACACACACACACTCACACACACACAGACTCTCCCCCCCCCCCACACACACACACACACACACACACAAGGACCATTCCTTGTGCGCTTGTCTCCGTTTCCCATTATTCCTCTTCACTACAGAGAGAGAGAGAGAGAGAGAGAGATGGGGCTGGTGGTGGTAGTGGCGGCGGGAGGAGGGGGTGAGGGGGGGGGGGGGGGGGCGAAAACGGGGAGAAGGATGGCGCAGGGTATATTGGGTGTTTTGAAGACAGGGATACAAAGAGACGAACAGAAACAGTGAGAAGTGTTGCCGACGAAACGCCCACGGAAGGAAGACCTGCCAACTCAGACATTGTAATCCCATTAACATGGCTGCCGTTCAGAGAGCGGAGAAACAGACAGGAAGTAGTGCCAGCCAATTACTTCACAAACTACCAGTTATGCTGCACACACACACACACACACCACACCCCGTGCGCACCTCACCTTGATATCTTCCCTCTCTCTTTCCTCCCAACCCCCCCCCCCCTCCCCATAAGGTGTCTCCAGAAAACTGAATGTTCTTAACGCCCAGTGACGTCATTTCCTGACGGTAACGAACCGACATTTTCCACTAATTATGCAGGACACATAAAAAGTGGGGCAGAAGGGAAAACGTTCTAGCGCTTAGCTTTTGTACACTGAAAGACGTTCTGCGAAAGGACTGAAAAATCCTACGTCATCAGAGTGGTGCAGTGGTGGTGCGGATGGCTCAGAATTCCCGTATGTTGCTGAATCTGTGTTCCGAGTCCAGAGTGGAGACGATATGACTCGGTATCTGTTGCATCCTAGCGACCTTTTGTTCCCCCGGGGGATTCCACTGAGTTCTTCGCGGAGGCGAGAGATTGGTCTGATTTTGCCTTCTGATGTCACTTCCGCTAAAGTTCTGCCGATCATATTCTTCAGAGAACCTCGTTCGGAGTGACATGTCACGGTTACAGGAATCAGACACGATCACTGCCGTTGAAGTGACCAGCGTGTTGAGGTGACCAGCGTGTTGAAGTGACCAGCATGTTGAAGTGACCAGCACGTTGAAGTGACCAGCATGTGAAAGTGACCAGCACGTTGAAGTGACCATTATGTTGAAGTGACCAGCATGTTGAAGTGACCAGCACGTTGAAGTGACCAGCACGTTGAAGTGACCAGCGTGTTGAAGTAACCAGCATGTTGAAGTGACCAGCACGTTGAAGTGACCAGCATGTTGAAGTGACCAGCACGTTGAAGTGACCAGCACGTTGAAGTGACCAGCGTGTTGAAGTGACCAGCATGTTGAAGTGACCAGCACGTTGAAGTGACCAGCGTGTTGAAGTGACCAGCGTGTTGAAGTGACCAGCATGTTGGCAGGCCTGACATGAAAGAGTGAATGAGAAATGAGCCAGTGGATAAAGTAGCATAGGCAGAAACTGGACATGCTTCATCACTAACCAGAAACTCAAAAGTCGCGCGCGTGCACGCACGCACGCACGCACGAACGCACGCACGCACGCACGCACACACACACACACACACACACACACACACACACACACACACACACACACACACACACACACTATAATAATACTATAATAGGCTTGACTTTTCTGTTGGTACGCCCTCTCCCTCCACCCCCACGCCTCCATCCTACCCCCCTCCCTCCTCCTATTTCCTCCCCCTTCCTCATCCCCCTCAAAATTTCACCCCCACCACCTCCCTCGCCCTTTTCCGCTGATTTTCCTCTTTGTATTTCTTCGTTTTCATTATTGGTTATTCAAGTTTCTTTGTTTTGTTATGATGGCTTGATGTAAAAAAGCAGTTTCTCTGCTTATTCAATGTTCCATCTGAAAATAAAATTTTGACTTGACTTGACACCCCCCCCCCCCCACAACACACACACACACACACACACACACACACACACACACACACACACACACACACACACACACACACACACCCAGTTCCAGTATCTTCATCAGGTACGGAAAGAGCCTGAAGTGACCGGGCCATGTGGGGCCCGTCTTCCTCCCTCAGGGCCATGTGGGGCCCGTCTTCCTCCCTCAGGGCCATGTGGGGCCCGTCTTCCTCCCTCAAGCCATGTGGGCTGTCTTCCTCCCTCAGGGCCATGTGGGGCCCGTCTTCCTCCCTCAGGGCCATGTGGGGCCGTCTTCACCACCCTCAGGGCCATGTGGGGCCCGTCTTCCTCCCTCAGGGCCATGTGGGCTGTCTTCCTCCCTCAGGGCCATGTGGGGCCCGTCTTCCTCCCTCAGGGCCATGTGGGGCCCGTCTTCCTCCCTCAGGGCCATGTGGGCTGTCTGTCTTCCTCCCTCAGGGCCATGTGGGGCCCGTCTTCCTCCCTCAGGGCCATGTGGGGCCCGTCTTCCTCCCTCAGGGGCCATGTGGGCTGTCTTCCTCCCTCAGGGCCATGTGGGGCCCGTCTTCCTCCCTCAGGGCCATGTGGGGCCCGTCTTCCTCCCTCAGGGCCATGTGGGCTGTCTTTCTCCCTCAGGGCCATGTGGGGCCCGTCTTCCTCCCTCAGGGCCATGTGGGCTGTCTTTCTCTCCCTCAGGGCCATGTGGGCTGTCTTTCTCCCTCAGGGCCATGTGGGCTGTCTTTCTCCCTCAGGGCCATGTGGGCTGTCTTTCTCCCTCAGGGCCATGTGGGCTGCCTTCCTTCCTCAGGGCCATGTGGGCTGTCTTTCTCCCTCAGGGCTATGTTGGGCCCGTCTTCCTCCCTCATGTCTGGCACGTCAAGTTCTGTGGAGGACATCGGTAGGAAGAAGAGGAAGAGGACGACGACCAGGACAGACCCTTCAGTGTGACTTGAAAGCAGACACAGGAGCTGAACAACGTCCGAGCGCTGACCGCTGACCGATGTGGCTGGAGAGAAATGTCCACCTCATGTGTCGGACGATGCTGGAGCCGATGCTGTAGGGATCAAGCAGTGCACGTCTTCTTGGACTTTGTCTTGTCTGTCTTGAGGGTCGAAGATCTTCGTGTTTCAGCAAAGTCTTCAAGGCTCTTATGGAGCCCCAGCTATCGAAGAAGTTTGAATCCACCAGATAATGGACTGTTAGGCATCCTTCGTCTTCCGGTGAGTCCTCAACCCGATGTCTGTGACAGCGCTTCCTGCAGACCTGATGTCTGTGATAGTGCTTCATGCAGACCCGATGTCTGTGATAGCTTTCATGCAGACCTGATGTCTGTGATAGCTTTCATGCAGACCCGATGTCTGTGATAGCTTTCATGCAGACCCGATGTCTGTCAAAGCTTTCATGCAGACCCCATGTCTGTCATAGCTTTCATGCAGACCCGATGTCTGTGATAGCTTTCATGCAGACCCGATGTCTGTCATAGCTTTCATGCAGACCCGATGTCTGTGATAGCTTTCATGCAGACCCGATTCTGTGACAGCGCTTCATGCAGACCTGATGTCTGTGATAGCTTTCACGCAGACCTGATGTCTGTGATAGCTTTCACGCAGAGCCGATGTCTGTGATAGCTTTCAGGCAGACCCGATGTCTGTGATAGCTTTCATGCAGACCCGATGTCTGTGATAGCTTTCAGGCAGACCCGATGTCTGTGATAGCTTTCATGCAGACCCGATGTCTGTGATAGCTTTCAGGCAGACCCGATATCTATGACAGCGCTTCATGCAGAAAATGTGAACTGGGAACAAAGTGACGGACCAGCATTGTTTTCTCCAGAGAACCTACTTCCTTCATCCTCTCCCCCCAAACCCCCCCCCCCCCCCCCCCCAGCTTTCTCCCTCTCCTCCCGCCATTTTTCAATTGTTCAAAACATCTGCATGATCAGTGTGACATTTAACGAATGCGCTTACCGTCATTTTTAGTTCCGTTTATTACTATAGTCTTTAAAGATCTGGTTCAATTAGTATAATGAATAAGTGATAAAAGTTCAAAGCACCGGAGTTGTAACTCTGGTGATCCTGGGGTTACGGGTTCGAATCTCCACCGGGCCATTTCGGATACTGGGGTAGGGGTGGGTTGGGGGTGGCGGTCCCTCGGGGTTAACAGAGACGTTTTTACTCTATTGCCCGTAAAATGTTCAAACAAAGTTCCGTATCCGAACGTACACATTATATCCTGCACTCTCGCGTAAAACCTCATCACGGACTTTCGGAAGAGGAGGCCCAGTTTGGCCGTTGGTATGGATGACACGTTACATGCAGCATGTACCATATTTGAGATATCGGGGGGACGTAGGGAAACAAAGCTGAGTGATTGATACTGACTGAACGACGCAGGGAAACGACTCAGTACAGCGCCAGCAGGTAGTTCTTCAGTCGGTTCTACACAGGTTTTCTTCAAGAATCAATTGTTTACTTTATTTCTTCGGTTCCAATTCATTTTCACATATTTCATGAAATTAGAATTTTGTTATTTCTTCTCTTAATTTCACTCAGTTACTAATCTATCTTCTGCCCCCCCCCCCCCCCCCCCCCCCCCCCCCCTTCCTAGCCTACATTTAATTATCACAAACGAGCGATCACCTGTCTTCTCAAACTGGTCATTCAATGTCCATTTTGCACCCAATTTAAGAAGGTAAGTGACTGCTCGTTCTTCGTTTTCATTGTCCAAAAGGTTGTTTGTCTTGCCTGAAGAAGACCAAAGAGGTACTAGGTCGAAACACGTCGTGTTTGGTTTTGTAATTTGTTTGTCCCTTTTGCTTGGCGGAATAATGACAATTTCTCTGCGGTCACCTCACTTTGAAAGGAAGTGACCAGCGTGTCTTCACACGGACAAGCTGATGGCAGTATTGTCACGCCCTGCTGAGTCACGCGCTGATGTCAATCAAGAGAACGCTTCAGACCTCTCGCTGAGGCTGTCACAAGTGACCCCAGGTGTCTCAGGTCATTGGGTCAGCCAGGTCAAATGGAAAAAACAAAGAGTGCGAAGAACACATTAGCACCTTGAAGCAGAGT
>JADBJO010000234.1:93160-95660 GCA_016801955.1 Conus betulinus | reverse complement strand
GGACGCATAGCCGTGGGATTTTGAGATGAGAAGAATCACAGTGCTTGCCAGCTTCTTTGTAAGTTTTAGGGGGGGGGGGGGGGGGGAAAGAAAGGCTTGGAAAATAACTGTCAACTAATGCTCATGCGTATGAACATGCCCATACATCTTTACCCATCTACGCACACAGTAGTCGACAAACCCACGGACAGACACATATATACACACATATATGCAAACATACACACACACACACACATACATACGGTTGCATGTTACACATAGACACAGACAGACAGACAGACAGATAGACAAGACTGCCACACACACACACACACACACACACACACACACACATACACGCGCGCGCGCGCGCGCGTGTGCACACACACACACACACACACACACACACGCGCGCGCGCGCGCGCGCGCGCACGCACGCACGCACACACACACACACACACACACACACACACCACACACACACACACACAAATTAATTCGGAGTAAAGAAGCCTTAACATGTGTATATATATTTCACTCAACATACACACCTGTGACTCTGGAATAGTAAGTTCAACACTCAAAAGTTTTTGACGAATATATCGTCCTGTGTTTTTGTGTGACGTATGTGATACGTGTAGTAATTGTAGTGATGTGTATAATGTGTCTGTGACCCCAGAAGTGTACGTTACCCTCTTTGTTTTCTTCTTCTTCTTCTTCTTTCTTCTTCTTCTTCTTTCTTCTTCTTCTTCTTCTTCTTCTTCTTCTTTCTTCTCTTGTTCATGTAGAATTCAATGCTTCTTCACAAACTCTAATACCATGAACATACCATGGAGAAAAACTGCTGACGTGTGCGACATGACGGAGCAATTAGTGGGTGTTGTGAGGACAGTCAGTCAATCAAAGCCGCTGTGCGGGCGGCGCCAGATGGACCGCGGGAAGGGGACAGACCTCAGTCTAGAAACGAACAGGTCTGTCTGACCTCACCCTGAGGTTTGGCCTGTGGCTGTCCGCCTGCTTTCTGTTTCCTTTTGGCTGTCCGCCTGCTTTTCTGTTTCATTTTGGCTGTCCGCCTGCTTTCTGTTTCCCTATGGTTGTCTGCCTGTTTTCTGTTTCCTTTTGGCTCTCTGCCCTGCTTTCTGTTTCCTTTTGGCTGTCTGCCTGCTTTTTGTTTTCTTTTGGCTGTCTGCCTGCCTTCTGTTTTCTTTTGGCTGTCTGTCTGCTTTATGTTTCCTTTGGCTGTCTGCCTGCTTTTTGTTTTCTTTGGCTGTCTGCCTGGTCTTTGTTTCCTTTGGCTGCCTGCCTGGTCTTTGTTTCCCTTGCTGTCTGCCTGCTTTCTGTTTCCTTTTGGCTGTCTACCTGTTTTTTTTTCGCTGGCTGTCTGATTGCTTTCTGTTTCCTTTTGGCTGTCTGCCTGGTTTATTTTCGTTTGGTTGTCTGCCTGCTTTCTGTTTCCTTTTGGCTATCTGCCTGGTCTTTGTTTCCTTTGGCTATCTGCTTGGTCTGTGTTTTCCTTTGGCTGTCTGCCTGCTTTCTGTTTTCCTTTGGTTGTCTGCCTGTTCTTTGTTTCCGTTGGCTGTCTTTCTGGTCTTTGTTTCCTTTGGCTGTCTGTCAGGTCTTTGTTTCCTATGGCTGTATTTCTGGTCTTTGTTTCCTTTGGCTATCTGCCTGCTTTCTGTTGTTTTTTTTTTTGCTGTCTGCATGGTCTTTGCTTCATTTGGCTGTTTGTCTGGTCTTTGTTTCATTTGGCTGTCTGTCTGGTCTTTGTTTTCTTTGATGTCTGTCTGGTCTTTGTTTTCTTCGGCTGTCTGTCTGGTCTTTTTTTTCTTTGGCTGTCTGCCTGGTCTTTGTTTTCTTTGGCTGTCTGCCCGGCCTTTGTTTTCTTTCGCTGTCTGATCTTTGCTTTGGCTGCCTGGTCTTTGTTTTCTTTCGATGTCTGGTCTTTGCTTTGGCTGTCTGGTCTTTGTTTTCTTTGGCTGTCTGGTCTTTGCTTTGGCTAGCTGGTCTTTGCCTTCTTTGGCTGTCTGGTCTTTGCTTTGGCTGCCTGGTCTTTGTTTTCTTTGGCTGTCTGGTCCTTGCTTTGGCTGCTGGTCTTTGTTTTCTTTGGCTCCCTGGTCTTTGTTTGTTTGGCTGTCTGGTCTTTGTTTTTTTGTGTTTCTCTCTGGTCTTTGTTTTCTTTGTGTTTCTCTCTGGTCTTTGCTTTCTTTGTGTTTCTCTCTGGTCTTTGTTTTCTTTGGCTGTTTGGTCTTTGTCTTGTCTTTTTGTGTTTCTATCTGGTCTTTGTTTTCTTTGGATGTCTGCCTGATTCTGTTTTCTTTGTGTTTCTATCTGGTCTTTGATTTCTTTGTGTTTCTATCTGGTCTCTGTTTCCTTTGTGTTTGTATCTGGGCTTGTTTTGTTTGGCCGTTTGTCTGGTCTTTGTCTGCTTTGGTGGTTGTCTGGTCTCTTTGTCATTGGGTCTCTGTCTGGTCCATTGTCTGTTTGTTTTCTTTTTGTACTTTGCTCTCTCTGTCTGTTT
>JADBJO010000234.1:75660-80660 GCA_016801955.1 Conus betulinus | reverse complement strand
AATTATTTGCAAAGTGCATTACGAATGATGTCATTGATTCAAATGTCAGACTGGACAATTGTTTGTATATACACCCTTTCATGAGGGGCAATGGCCTAAACATGATTAAACTTTCCATATCCGTATTCCGTATTCTCTCTCTCTCTCTCTCTCTCTCTCTCTCTCTCTCTCTCTCTCTCTCTCTCTCTCCGTCTCTGTCTGTCTGTCTGTCTGTCTGTCTGTCTGTCTGTCTGTCTCTCTCTCTCTCTCTCTCTCTCTCTCTAATTGGCAGGTTTCCACTTCATATAAACATTTATACTAAATGCGTAAAGTATTGGATACATATAATTAATATGCCTAACAATCGTCTTCCAAAAACAGCATATAAGATGTTATATGATTTACATTGCCGGGTAAAAAAGAACTGGGTTACATCAGTCTGCCTCGTGTTAAATCGTTACGGTTTTGGATATGTATGGGAAAATCAAGGAGTTCCCAATGCTAAAGTTTTCCTTTCACAATTCAAAAGTCGGCTAATCGATTGTCATTTACAAGAATGGTATAGCCACATAGAATCTAAGGACCGATTTCTCTTTTACTTTTCTTTTAAGCAGTTTTGGGAAATTCCAAATTACCTATTCACTGTAAACAACATGAGCAGTCGTAAAAAACTTGATACGGTTCAGACTTGGTGTATCCTGTTTGAACACACACAAACTGCGGTATTCGAGTGTCCCCCGTGAAGCACTGTGCTGTCCGTTCTGCCCGTGTGAGTTGGAATCTGAATATCATTTTTTGATAGTATGTCCTAAATACAAAGTTATTCGCGACCGTTACAAACCCTTTCAAGTTTTATAGACGACGACCACCAGCTTTTAAGATGTCTTTACTGCTCGCCAATGGAAAACTCTGTAATGCTGTGGCTACATTCATAACGAAAGCTTTTGACATCAGATGTGGTAAGACTAATATGATTTAGAACCATTGTTCCTGCATTGCACCGTCAAAGTTGCCTTAACAATATCATGCCGATTGCATATGATCGCAGTGTGTGTGTGTGTGTGTGTGTGTGTGTGTGTGTGTGTGTGTGTGTGTGTGTGTGTGTGTGTGTGTGTGTGTGTGTGTGTGTGTGTGTGTGTGTGTGTGTGTGTGTGTGTGTGTGTGTGTGTGTGTGTGTGTGTGTGTGCGTGCGCGCGCGCGCGCGTGCGTGTGTGTGTACGATGGATAAAGTGAGAGTGAGAGTGCGAAAGAGAGAGAGAGAGAGAGAGAGAGAGAGAGAGAGAGAGAGAGAGAGAGAGAGAGAGAGAGTAAGCGAACACGAATATTGATTATGCTTGCGAGATTTATTCTTTAGCTTTATGCGCTTATGTATATACTGTATTTGACGATGTATTGATTTCTTTCCCTTCTTGTTTCAGTTGCGATCAATTTCATTTTGTGTTTACCCCCTCCCTGTTCCCATTGACACGGGCATGTGGCCTAGTTCAATTAAAACATTTGTCATTCTCTCTCTCTCTCTCTCTCTCTCTCTCTCTCTCTCTCTCTCTCTCTCTCTCCGCTGTCCTTCCCTGATTGTGGCTTGGAAGCATTTCAAAAGAAGTGTGATTATTTTGTTCATTTCTTTGTGTTTGCATGAAATCGGTTATCATCCAGTCGCTTGACATATTTTGGACACCTCTCTGAACACCATGGTATGTCAACTGTCTGCTTCGTCTTTCAAAGCAGATTTTTTGGAGATGATGTGTGTGTATGTGTGGAGGGCGGTGGGGAGGAGGGGGAGGGAAGGGGTAAGGGGCAGGCACAAAACTGAAATCGTGCTTCTTTCGACATCTCTTTCCACCCCCTCCCCCCTCCCCTGTTTTGTACATTTTTCGTGTGGGGAATACTGTTTTCAGCATTTTTTTGGTGTGTTGGGAGTACTGTTTTGTGCATTGTTTGTAGAGTGAGTACTGTTTTGTGCATTTTTCGTGTGGGAAGTATTGTTTGTGCACTAACGTATTGCTTTGTGCATGTTTTTCTGTGGGGAGTATTGTTTTGTTTCATTTGTTTGTAGGGAATACTGTTTTGAGCACTTTCATGTAGGTAGTAGTGTTTTTACATCTTCTTGCATTCTGCATTTTTCGTAGCGGAGTATTTAGTGTTCAATTTTCGTTAGGGGAAATCTATTTTGTGCATTTTTGTGTGTGTGAGGGAATACCGTTTTGTGTAATTTTCGTGTGGGGAGTAGTGTCTGTGCTTTCTTTGTGCTTGTTATTTGAAAAGTCTGAGGAAGACACATCAGTCGAAAATGTTCTGTTAATTATGCATCAAATAATCAGTACTTTACTTTCTGCTCTATTCCTTGTTTCTTAGTGTTTTGGCTCGCTGTCATTTATCGTCTTTTGACAGATCCATCAGGTGAACCGCCCATACATTGTCTCATCGTTCCTACTCATCTTCCAATTTGGTCAAGTTTATTTCATGACAGAGATGATACTTTGATACTACTCTTCTGTCAGACGAGTTTGCAGGACAATCATAAGTAGACCGAGGTATTTGCACGTGAAACACGACTTGTCACACAGCACTTGCCCGCCATCTGCCGCAGGAAGTAACAGGAACCCTCAGTCAATGACCGCGTTGGATGGTCATGATTTTTTTTTTTACCACATCAGATAAATACACCAACCCCAATGTAGATGTACTAGAATACGAGTCACTGTCGACCGCACACTCGAGAAACCTGACAACAGAGCGACCTCACATGCGCAGGATGCTGAAACAGGAGGCGAGGACACGTGCAACCACGGAGCCGATGTCAATGAATCAGCTGACAGGAGGCCACCTTGGCTAGCAGCTGACATGTGCAAAGTTATAACGAAGGAGAAAAAACGCGCAGAAGATAAATCGGAGAGAATGGACATATTTGTAAGAGGTTTGTGGCGAAACAGGAACGACAGATGTGGGCATCAGTACTGGCTACAACAGAGAAATGTTGGTTTGGGTCTGACCAGAGAACCACCAAGTATATTTCTTCCACCATGGAGGTTATGTTTTTGATCAGTCTGTCTGTCTGTCAACAAGATTACCCCCAAACTACCGAACCAAGTTTAGCGAAATTTGGTGTACAGATAAGATGGGCTCAGGGCCAGCATCATTAGATTTTGGTGCATATCCCATCCACTAGGCGAATCCACGAATTTTTATCTCACCTTTTTAAACATCGCGAAACTGGACATTTTTTGACATTTTCATCAAGGGTGGCAGCCTGAACTGACAAAAACATCATTGTAGTCTTCCAAATTTTCATAAAACTGGGGGAAGGGATGGAAGTGGCAGGGGGTTTTCCAAGGTTCTCATAATTGCCAGTCTTTCATCTTTCAAATCCTGCTGTAAAAGCCGGGGGTAGGGGTGGGGAATGGGGGAGTGGGTGGGGGGGGGGGGGGGGAGGGTGGGGGGGGGGTGTGGGGGAGGGAGGGATGAAGGAAGGAGGAGGGGACAGGGGAAGCATCATTGCATGCAGTCCATATTTATTTTCTATAATTTCATGCAGTCCATATTTTTTGGCTTAAAGTATGGAGGGAGGGGGAACAGAAAGCAATCTTCACCTCCCTCCCCAGTATTTTCATTGGAGGGGCCAGTGTCTCCCTGCCCCTCCCTCCCCGTCCCCCCCTCATCCCCCCCCTCCCCCCCCCCCCCCCCCCCCCCCGGGTTCGACACCTTTTGATTGGAGAGTGAAGGTATAGGGGCAGAAGGAGATCCTGACTCAGCAACGGCACAGTAAGCAGTCAAGCGAGAAACATTCCAGTGAGCTTGATGAAAGGTGAGAAACATTCCAGTTAGCTTGATGAAAGGTGAGAAACATTCCAGTTAGCTTGATGAAAGGTGAGAAACATTCCAGTTAGCTTGATGAAAGGTGAGAAACATTCCAGCGAGCTTGATGAAAGGTGAGAAACATTCCAGCGAGCTTGATGAAAGGTGAGAAACATTCCCAGTGAGCTTGATGAAAGGCGAGAAACATTCCAGTTAGCTTGATGAAAGGCGAGAAACATTCCAGTTAGCTTGATGAAAGGCGAGAAACATTCCAGTGAGCTTGATGAAAGGTGAGAAACATTCCAGTGAGCTTGATGAAAGGTGAGAAACATTCCAGTGAGCTTGGGCAATGAAAGGTGAAAACATTCCAGTGAGCTTGATGAAAGGTGAGAAACATTCCGGTGAGCTTGATGAAGGTGAGAAACATTCCAGTTAGCTTGGTGAAAGGCGAGAAACATTCCGGTGAGCTTGATGAAAGGTGAGAAACATTCCAGTGAGCTTGATTAAAGGCGAGAAACATTCCGGTGAGCTTGATGAAAGGTGAGAAACATTCCAGCGAGCTTGATGAAAGGAGAGAAACATTCCAGTGAGCTTGGTGAAAGGAGAGAAAACATTCCGGTGAGCTTGGTCAATGAAAGGCGAGAAAGATTCAACGAGCTTGATGGAAGGCGAATTACATTCCAGTGAGCTTGAGCAATGAAAGGGAAGAAACATTCCAGTGAGCTTGAGCAATGAAAGGGAAGAAACATTCCAGTGAGCTTGGGCAATGAAAGATGAGAAACACATTCCAGTGAGCTTGGGCAATGAAAGGTGAAAACATTCCAGTGAGCTTGATGAAAGCAAGAAACATTCCAGTGAGCTTGATGAAAGGAGAGAAACATTCCGGTGAGCTTGATGAAAGAGAGAAACATTCCAGTGAGCTTTGGCAGTGAAAGGCAGCCTGACGGGGACTGGGAGCTTAGGGGTGGAGTCCGAGTTGTGGTTTGACTGAAGTGAAGAGGATGGTTCAACATGGACTCTGGAGTGACCTTCTCCGGGTTCAGCAACTGACCGCTGTACTGAGCGGTGTGACCTTGACATGGTTTCCACGTCACAAAATCAAAGCATTACATGACCGGAACGGAATGGTAGTGACCAGCATCGTGTAATACTGTCGTCCCGTCCCATTCTTCCCTCGCTCATGGTCCCCGTGGAAACCAGTGCTAATCCCCCGAATTTTAATCTCTCTC
>JADBJO010000234.1:65660-68160 GCA_016801955.1 Conus betulinus | reverse complement strand
TAATGCTGAGTGATGAGGATGATGAAGATGATGCCACGGATTTCCGTTCCGGTCTAAGGCTGCACGAGAAGGCTGTATTCTATGCTTACTTTCATGATATATCCCGGCGTCAACCAGGCCCCAAGAGATACAGACACCTGCAGTGGTGTCGGGAAATTTGAGCAACACTCTCGGTGGATGAAACTCGACTGTGTGGTTCCAGTCTTCCCAAATGAACCAGTAGCTAATTCAACTCTGGTAGGAGCCGGTCGGAATTGAAAAATCCCACAGGGAAAGTCCTGTTGACAGTGGGAAAGACTACAAACTTTGGATTCTCTCTTGAGGGCGCATAAGACTGTATGGCGAAAGCTTGGCTGTGTCTGGAGTGGCACTGTCTTCATCTGTCCGTGGACAGGGGTGGTTGGGTCTGTGGGTGTGCTCGACAGCTGGAGGGTGGTGTTTTTTTTCGCCGGTGGGCTCTGCAGTCATGAAATACGGGCTGGTAAACCATGGGGATGCTACTTTAAGGCTGTTATGAGTTGTATCCTGTAGTCTGATTTACCTCTGTTCAGGAGCAGTTATGTCCCTTGATATCTTTATGGAGTGTCCTGCGCGTGCCTGTAACCATCGTCAACACAGCGCAGGCCTCCAAGGGTGGTACAGGACTGCTCAAAAGGCAGGTGAAGACAGTGCTTCTCTGGGTCCTCCCCCGCACCTTCGGGTGTTTCTTTTTTCACCCACGACCTCCCAGCCAGGAATCCCCGACGCCGACCACTTCGCAGCTGATATCATGCGTAATGACTGGAAATCTGAAGAAAATAAACACGAAATGTAAACCTGTGTTTGATCCCTGCATGGGCGCGGTGGGTGGTTTTTCTGCTTCTGCTTACATTTCTGTCTGCTTCTCTCTCACGACAGGTGAGACGGCATTTCCTCTTTCGTTTGTTTGTTTGTTTCAACTTTCACTTTTAATTCGGAAAAAAAATATGGACAACCTGATTTCTTTGAAATACCTAAAAGCTGACAAAACGTGCAAAGGCCAAAAGCAGTCTGTACTGGTCTTGGCGGTACCTTCTGCCCAGTCCAAAGAGACTGAGTGCTACCTACAGACACCTACCGACACAGTTCCTGTGTGCAGTGGTGTCATGCATAGCCACAGCACTGACATGGTTGTCTGCATCACTAGCAGCTAACACGTGGTGTCAGAAACCTCCGACTGATGACAGACGTTGCCGACTTCGCCGCCCACTTTTGTGTTTCTATACCAAAGGCACATGCCACAGTGTTAAAGGATGATCATGCCTAAAGGCACATGCCACAGTGTTAAAGGGTGATCATGCCTAAAGGCACATGCCACAGTGTTAAAGGGTAATCATGCCTAAAGGCACATGCCACAGTGTTAAACGATGATCATGCCTAAAGGCACATGCCACAGTACTAAACGATGATCATGCCTAAAGGCACATGCCCCAGTGTTAAAGGGTGATCATGCCTAAAGGCACATGCCACAGTGTTAAAGGGTGATCATGCCTAAACGCACATGCCACAGTGTTAAAGGGTGATCATGCCTAAAGGCACATGCCACAGTGTTATAGTGTGATCGCGCCTGCAGAAAAGTGGTTTAAAACGGCGAATCTATGGCGCACACATGTACACTGAATGTGAAAGGAGTCAATTTGAACTTCAGTGTCTGAAAGACGTCATCAGCAGTCCTACATATTCACAAAAAATAATAGAGACAAAAACAAGGACAAGGAGAAGAGAGAGAGAGAGAGAGAGAGAGAGAGAGAGAGAGAGAGAGAGAGAGAGAGAGAGAACGAACGAACGAATGAACGAAGGAAAGAGTTTTATTTCCATAGGGTAACGGCTTAAACATATACATTTTTGCTTACATCCAGCTCTCTGGACAAGACAAAAAATGTACAGATAATCAAAAATCAAACAATATAAATGAAAAAATGGTACAATCAGTGCATTAGTACCTTTGAAATAAAAGAAACCAATAAAGAAAGATAAACGAAGAGAGAGAGAGAGAGAGAGAGAGAGAGAGAGAGAGAGAGAGAGAGAGAGAGAGAGAGAGAGAGAGAGAGAGGTAAACATCGTTGTAAACCTTTGGCGGCCTTGTCTGACCTCATTATCGGCACATCAACAGTCCATCACGTTCACCTGCTCCAGGATGAAGTCCGCCGGACCAGGGACCACCGACCCCACACTGATCACCTCATTACAGCCACAGCGCGTCAGCAACGGGCAGGAAAGCCGATCGCCAGGCACCTCCAGTCAATCAGTGTTAGTCCGCTAATTCATCGGTATAGTTTGGAATTAAAGGCCATTAAACACGTTTCAGGCGGGTCACCTGTAGGTAAGTCCCACTGTCATGACTTTGAATCGATGTTCCAAACCTGTCTCTCCCTTTCACAATGTCTCCGCCACATGTTCGTCTTTTTTTCACATTGCCATACGACTATATGTATTGCATGTGCATGTTCCACTGCTGGGACAACAGATTACGTGTTATTCC